>JAECUM010001760.1:0-68584 GCA_016617855.1 Megalonaias nervosa
TCTGTTTGTTTGTGTGTGTGTGTGTGTGTGTGTGTGCGCGCGCGCGCCTTGGTTCTCTTTCATACCTATACACGTTTTGCTAATTCCCAACGTATTTATGCATTTCTTTCTTAGTCGCTTGTTCACCTAGGCTACACTCAAACGATCTTCCTTTGCCCTAAAAGGATCATAGAAACCAATCTGCATTTGAAAAATATACCTGAATTGAATCGGCCAGGACACATCACTTCTATCTTTGGAAAATAAGGGACAAATGACTGTATTATTGATTAATCACGGTTTGTATTACGGTTACACAGAGCGAGGACGAAGAGACCACATTCATAAGCACCTTGATCCTACGAATGGCTGATTCACAGGCCCCACCCCCCCCACCCCCCGCAAGGCCAGGCGATAAGATCATACCATAAACATTGACTGTAAACATGGTAATGAAAACAACGATTTTGACAGTCATTGAACTCGATATTTCCAGCAGCTTACTCAAAGCAATACACGAAGTAAAAAGGTGAATAAATAGCATTCCTCGGTTTCAATTCATTTTACGAAGACGAGGATGAAAAGAACAAGCAAAAATTACAATACGTTAGTCCTTGGGATGTAGAAGTGGAGATGTGTATTGAGACACTTGAGTACGATTGCACTCATATAAGTGTTAATACCAAACGAAGAGTGCTCATATTGTAACGCGCGTATTTACATTTATATAACAAAAAGCCCATTTCCGGTTTACTATTTCTTCTTTAATTATCTACTCCGTAGAGTACTTCAGCAAATAGAAAATTCAGACAATGAATCAAAGAAAGTAAACAAAACTAAATATTCCATTGAGAAACTTATGAATATTTATATGTGTAACACTCATCAAAGAAATCTGCACGCAAGGCAGAAACACCTCCTTTGCACTGCCGAAGAAAGCGACGCCATGCCGAACATTTCCATGACGTCATGCAATACTTTCGTTGCGGCATGTTTCACTTCTTCACTGTTGAGAAGTACCCAGTCAGTCCATGCTGCATATTTCAGTCGGTACACGTCATGAAAGATGATCTCGTTTCTCCCGGGCCTTGCCTATTTTATATTCCAACTTCAGAAAGGGAAGATCTCGGACTTCTAAAACCTAATACTTTGAGAAATAAGGCTGTGGAGAATAGCTTTATATATCTGATTCTAGCTCTTGCATTGACTTTGAAAAATGCAGACATGGAGCCTCCTATGGTTAGGGTATTATTTGAAATTCATGTTTCAATCAACTTCAGTTCATTTTTTTTTATATCAGAGCATACAACACTGTGTACAAATGGAAAATGTACTTTTAAATTTCACAATAAAGGCAGCTGTTTGATCAAGATTATGAAATATTCGAGATTTTAGCATGACTAGTATCACGCTATTTGAATGAATTTTTTTATCACATGTATTAGGTAAAATTTCAGTTTTTAAGTTAGAAGCCTATATAATAATCGGGCGGCTGTTGATGTTTTTATCGAATATGGTTGATATACGTACGTAAAATGTGCACTGACCATTCTTCTTTGATGTTTTACTTTGATGTTCTAACCTGGAAATTAATAATTTACTTCCCTACTTTATATCTCTTCAGACTCTTCCTTGGTGATTCTAATACCTGCAAAGTCGTTGGCTCCATTGTAGAAGAAAGAACGAAAATGCGCATAATTTAAAATTCGGTAATACATTGTATTTTAGATCGAGTACGTCCTTCTGTCCTCCTTCTGATGGGAATTTTAGACAATCTTCTTGAATTCGTTATTAATAATGTCATATTGCTGAAATACATGTGATCTGTTGAAACATAAAGCAAGCCAGTATGGTTAAAGTAAAGGTTTTGCGTGACTTCAAAATGGCGTGTATCATGTTAGCAAAGAAATGAATTGTAATTTAACATTGACTGACTATACCAGTATACAAATGTTAAATTTCCGTATTGTTTGAACCTTAGATCATTAACGCATTGATACCAGCTTTTTGGAAACATGAATAAAAGTAATAAAGGAAAAATGTTGTACAATATTCACGTAAAAAAATCGCTAGTACAATGACTCAGCTTACGAAATGAGTCGCAACACTCTACCTAAAGTTCTGATACCATGACTAAACGTACAAATTCCAATTTGATTAGATATATCCCATATCACAGACTGTACTATTTATAATATTGATCCATTCATTTTATACCAAACTTTGCGTGTGACTTGAGCAAATCACCAGTTTTTAACTTCCTAATTAGATTCCTACAAATCATGTAAACTTGTATGTCATGTCACAACACAAATATACAATTGAAAAGCAATTCAAGTCTTAAACTATCGTGTTCTTGCGGACTGCCAATTGCGTCTAGGCAATAGAAGTATATGTTTCAATAGTAACCCCACTTTATTGATTGTATCAAGCACGTATATAGTTTGTATTAGTTACCGGAATACAGTTTGTGTTAGCTGTGTAATACAGTTCGTGTTAGTTGCTGGAATACAGCTTGTGTTAGTTGCCGGGATACAGTTTGTGTTAGTTGCCGGTATACGGTTTGTGCTAGTTGTCGGACTACAGTTTGCGTTAGCTGCTGAAACACAGTTTATGTTAGTTGCTGGAGTACAATTTGTGTTAGTTGCCGGTTTATAGTTTGTGTTTGTTGACGGTATACAGTTTGTGTTAATAGCTGGAAAACAGTTTATGTTAGTTGCCGGTATACAGTTTGTGTTAGTTGACGGATTTCAGTTTGTGTTAGTTACCGGAATACAGTATGTGTTAGTTCCTGGAGTACAGTTTGTGTTAGTTGCCGGTAAACAGTTTGCCTTTGTTGCCAGTATACAGACTGTGTTACTTGCCGGAATGCAGTCTGTGTTAGTTGTGGAGTACAATTTGTGTTAGTTGCCGGTATACAGTGTATGTTAGTTGCCGGAATACAGTTTGCGTTAGTTGCCTGTATATAGTTTATTAGTTGCCAGTATACAATTTGTGTCAATTGCCGGTATACAGTTTGTGTCAATTGCCGGTTATTATGCAGTTTGTGCTACTTGCTGGGATACAGTTTGTGTTGTGGAATACAGTTAGTGTTAGTTGCCAGTATACAGTTTGTGTTAGTTGTCGGAATATAGTTTGCGTTGGTTGCCGGTATATAGTTAGTTTCAGCTGCTAGCAAACATTTAGTGTCAGTTGCAGGTATACAGTTCGTGTCAGGTGCCAGCATACAGTTTGTGTTAATTGCCAATATACAATTCGTGTCAGCTGCCAGCACACAGTTAGTGTTCCTTTCTAGTATACATTGTGTTATTTACCAGTATACAGTTTGTGTTAATTGCCATATGCAGTTTGTCAGTTGCCGGTATACAGTTTGTGTTAGCTGCAACCTCTGTCACCACTCCGTTCTATCTGGCCCAGTGGTTAGCTTGTTGGACTCGCGATCGAAAGCGTGCGTCCTTGGGCAAGGCACTATATTCCAATTGCCTGTACACTAAATAACCTACTTGTGTTTCTGTGCCAAATCAAAACCATTCTTTCTGTTTAATACTGTAGACTTTAAATACGGTATTGCACGTAGAATAAGGTCTATATGTTTTAATACACTTTATATGTTCGACTTAAAGACTTATTACATATTGCTCTACAACATTAAAGGTATTGAAATGTTTTAAAATCAAGGAGCGACCCGTACACGAACTTCGGCTCGACTTTTCGATGCCACATATTGAAAAGGGTACGTTTTCTTATTATTTTCTCAAATTGGCCAATTATGCTCATTTTCTTAAAAGGCATTCCTTATATGTGATGGCGTCATTTCATTCATAGACAAGAAAACTGCACCAGGTGTCTGAAAAACACAGCAGATATCTCTCAAACGTGTGTATTAGGTGAAGTGTTTGTGCCACTCTCTGTGCAATATACAAAAATGGATAAGTCAGCTTATATTAATTTATTTTCGATGCCTATGGACAAATGTAATAGACTACAAAGATTATTTCAGTCTTACAGATGTTATGAATCTAGGTCTTAAAATATCTCAAAGATTCGAAACCATCAAGTTTAGTAAAATGAACAAACAATTTATTTCACTAAATTATAAAGTGAAAATTTTAAAGACACTTACAGTATTGTGAATTAAATCCCAAAAAATCCTAAATGTCCTATCACATCTTGACAAGAATAGAATGATCCGAGTGAATTCAAATAGTCTTTAATGTCCTGATATACAAATAGTCTTGAATGTCCTGATATACCAATGATGCAATCTAATGTCTCAGAATGATTTCACAGAAATTCTAAAGTCATGTATTAATTCAAAGCCAATGAGCACTTTCGTAATTTCACTGAATAATTTAAATATATCATTTTTCTTGAATTATATCTGAACACAACTATATACTCTGATAACAAATAGATTCCACAGACTGATATAAGATAGGAATATTATTTGTTTATCAAGTCCCATATATATATATAGAGTAATGTATATTTAATTTAATTGTTTGTCTGTTAGTCTTAATGTTCATTTATTCCATTACATGTTATAATAATGTAACATTGTTTACTGAACTTGACCTTGTCCAAAACTGGGTTCAGTTCTGTTTAGACCTGACTGACTTTTTAAATTTTTTTTTTTTTTATTTCATTGATGTCAGCAACTAATAATAGCTTCATTATTTTCTATGGGTATGAGCTCATTGACCAAATTATTATTCAAGTAAACAAGAAGGCGTAAACCTGTTGATCAGGGTCAGGGTTTGGGGGATTCCAAAGCGAAGTTTATAGGGTATTATATTGTAAATAAACAAGGCTCATTAGATCATTCAAAAGGTTATTTTCCATTAAGTAATGGTTGTTTTTAGAAAATGCTAATTTGTGACCTGGGGTCAAACAGAGAACTATATTATCTTGTGATTGTGAAGATTTTACCAGTTGTGCTTGAACATCTGGCACTTTAAGTTGTATTATGTTGTGACCAGTTTGGGCAGCATTTTATTATATATATATATATATATATATATATATATATATATATATATATATATAGTAAACATCTTGTTTACTACTTCCAATCATGACAAAAGTCAGATATGCAAGAACTCCAGCCACAACCCACAATCAAGGACAAAACATTAAGCAGACAATATAGATTTACATAACATAGACAATGAGTGGCATTTGCAGGAAGAAAAAACAGTTGGAAGGTTGCATCTGAAAACAGCGCAACAACAAATATCATAATTCTCAGGCGAACATTAATAACAGTGAAAATATATCAGTTTTTAATATGTTCTTTGAACTTAAAAAAGAGTTAACGACTTGGTAATCAAACCTTTTAAGTATATAAATTTGTGTGCAGTGGTCTTAAATAATTTCTCCACAAGTACTCATAGTTATCATTTTGCCATCGTGCCTTACATTACCTAACTGGGTCTTCTCTCCCTAAGTACTCCTAGTTGTCCTTTTGTCATACATTATCCCATAGGGTCTTTCTCCGTAAGTACTCCTAGTTGTCCTTTTGTCATACATTACCCAATTGGGTCTTCTCTTCCTAAGCACTCCTAGTTGTCCTTTTGGCTTTCATTACCCAACTGGGTCTTCTCTCCCTAAGTACTTCTAGTTGTCCTTTTGTTATACATTATCCCACAGGGTCTTCTCTCCCTAAGTACTCCTAGTTGTCCTTTTGTTATACATTATCCCATAGGGTCTTTCTCCGTAAGTACTCCTAGTTGTCCTTTTCTTATGCATTACCCAATTGGCTCTTCTCTCCCTAAGTACCCCTAGTTGTCCTTTTGTTATACATTACCCAATTGGGTCTTCTCTCCCTAAGTACTCCTAGTTGTCCTTTTGTTATACATTATTCCATAGGGTCTTCTTTCCCTAAGTACTCCTAGTTGTCCTTTTGTTATACATTATCCCATAGGGTCTTTCTTCGTAAGCACTCCTAGTTGTTCTTTCCTTATACATTACCCAATTGGTCTTCTCTCCCTAAGTACTCCTAGTTGTCCTTTTCTTATATATTACCCAAATGGCTCTTCTCTCCCTAAGTACCCCTAGTTGTCCTTTTGTTATACATTGCCCAATTGGGTCTTCTCTCCCTAAGTATTCCTAGTTGTCCTTTTGTTATACGTTATCCCATAGGGTCTCTCTCCGTAAGTACTCCTAGTTGTCCTTTTCTTATACATTACCCAGTTGGCTTTTTCTCTCCCTAAGTACCCCTAGTTGTCCTTTTGTTATACATCATCCCATAGGGTCTTCTCTCCCTAAGTACTCCTAGTTGTCCTTTTGTTATATATTATCCCATAGGGTTTTCTCTCTCTCTAAGTACTTCTAGTTGTCTTTTTGTTACACATTATCCCATAGGGTCTTTCTCCGTAAGTACTCCTAGTTGTCCTTTTGTCTTACACCACCCAATTGGGTCTTCTCTCCCTAAGTACTGCTAGTTGTCCTTTTCTTATACATTATCCAAATGGCTCTTCTCGCCTAGTTGTACGCACACAAACACACCATATATACTACCTACACAAAAGGGAAGAGAAGAAAAAACACACCATATTTACTATCCACACAAACGTACGCGTATGCATAAAACACACCATATCTACTATCCACACAAACGAATGGAAACGCACACAAACACACCATTTCTACTATCCACACAAACGGACGCAAACGCAAACACACACACACACACACATATCAGGAAAGGAGTGAGTGTATATAGTCGCACTACTACACATTCACACAAACTTGGAACTTGAATAGTCCCTCTTTTCTAGAGATCTGGTTAGCCCTGAGAAGGGCTGGGTTTTTTAAAACTCCAATTGCACCTGGTTAATGCTGGCACCTCCCAGGGCGGGCACCACACACACATCTCCTACTGCAATCTTGCTCCCAATTCAGTGTTGTTCTTGGGAGTGCAGAGGGGGCTTGAGTTGCTTCACTATCTCAGTCTTCCGTCTCTGGGATAGTGAAGGCTTCCTTACATCTCCTATACCACAACCGTGGATGATGAAGTTGTGGTGCTGGTATTGGCTGTGGTACTAGTAGAGGTTGTGGTGCTGGTTGTCGTGCTGGAACTGACTGTGGAGGCGTCCTCACCTCAGCTTTGACCTCACACACAGGACTTAGCATGAGGTGAGGCAGGATCCTTTACTCCTTCTCTTTCTTCTTTCTCCTCTTCTCTTCCTTCTCTTCTATTCTGGCTTTCTCCTGTATTGCCTCCATTGTCAGCTCATCTAAAATGCGCCTGGCATATACAGGTGCATTTGGAGTTCTAGAAGCATGGCAATTCTATTATTCATCTTCTTCGAAGTTAACAGGTTAACGTTGGGTAACCAGACTGACTAACTAACTCTGAATTAAGGTCGAATTCGTGCTTTCGGACATGCGCGACCAGTTAATGTCCGCATGGCGGACTTCTAAATGATCCTGGGGGAACGAAAGCGTGCCACATCCCCCAGGCTTTAATGCCCTCAAAGAGGGCTGTTAAATATGCCCAAGATGTTTCTTTCTTCTAGCTGGTGACGACTGAGGAATTTTGCAGTCATTTCACCAGCTAGGGGCAGTTGCTTGAGAGGGAATGGACCCAACACGCACTCAAGCATAGTCAGTACTGCTGCATTACCACCAGGTGTAAACTAAGCGTTAAGAGACGTCCGCTGCCATTGGTTGGCAGTAATGACGTCTCATTCGGGCACCTGGTGTGTGGACTGGTGGAAATCGTTCCACATACCGTCCATGTACGGGTGTCCTAGCAAGGAGAAGGAGGGGAAGACTGTACCAATTTCAAATCCAGTCCAGTTGTACTAATGGACATATCCTTATGCCAATAATGTGTAAGCCACCTCTGCAATTAGCCAAATTCATTCAGTTTGCAAAATTTTTCCTACCACCTATCAATCGAATTTTACTAGTACATTGTGTACATTCAATAAGTCCCTAACAATTTGAAATACTAATATGTCTTAGCGACATAAGTAGTGTAGTGGGATAGTTTGGGTCATATGAGGCCAAAGAAGGAAAAACAGCCTGGGACTGTTTGAGTCACAGATTTTTAGGGACAAAAAAAACAGCCTGAGACTGTTTGGGTCATATGGGAATTTTATATAGCGACAAGCGGAATGGAACAGGTAGGGTGACGTCACGGTACTGGACACTTGCAACAATGTAGCAAGTGGTTGACCTGAATACGCGCAGCTACTCTAGGGAGAGACAAATACAATAAAGAGACATAGACATAGGACATATATAACACATAGATAACACATATATGGCAAAGTGAGAATAAATATCTTTTCGAGGCATAGGAAGTGGCCCTGAAAAGGGCCTTTGGTTTTTGCTTCTATTGTCTCCAGTTCTTCCACCAGCTTCTTAATTTTCCAATGATTCCTTTCTTCGTCTTTTTCTTTTCTTCGTCTGGAATCCAGTCTGGATGTCCCATATCTCAAAATTGTTTTCTGTATTTTCATCCAGTTAATGTTCAGTCTTTCAAAGTTCTCTTTTTTGTTTTGGTTTTCCTTCTCCTTTCTCTCTTTTGTCCATATCTCTTTGATTTTTTTCACCTCTTCTCCCATTACCTTTTTCATAATCTCTTCTCCTTTCTTTAGGCCGTCTAAGACCTTTTTTGACAGAAGGCCACTCGGTTAAATGGAATATGTCTTCCAAATAACATCTGACTTCTATAACAATATCAATCACCTGTTTCAAAGTTCCCACTCTTACATATTTAAGTTGCATGAAGCCTCTCAACTTCTCCGCTTCCTCCACTATCATTCCTTGTAATTCAAAACTTGCTACTTTCAGTCTGGTCACCAAGTCTTGGCTGCCTGGGAACCTCCATTCCTTTTCAAGCCTATCCAGTACGTATGATCCATCTATCATCCAATACCAACTGTCTTTTAATTGGTTAAATACTTCCATATTGATAGGTGTTGACAATTCAACGTGGGTAGCCAGACTGATTAGCGTTCCGCGTTATATACGTCAAGCACGGACGTGAACGAAAACATCCCTTGCACTCACTTCACATATTATCTACTATCCACACCAACGAACGAGAATGCATAAAACACACCATATTTACTATCCACACCAACGCACGAGAATGCATAAAACATACACACTATACTATCCACACAAACGCACGAGAATGCATAAAACACACCATATTTACTATCCACACCAACGGACGCGAATGCATTAAACATACACACTATACTATCCACACAAACAAAAGAGAATGCATAAAACACACCATATTTACCATCCACACAAACGTACGCGAATGCATAAAACATACACACTATACTATCCTCACAAACGCACGAGAATGCATAAAACACACCATATTTACTATCCACACCAACGAACGAGAATACATAAAATATACACACTATACTATCCTCACAAACGAATGAGAACGCAAACACACACACACACACACACACACACACACACACATCAGTAAAGAAATGAGTGTTATAGTCACACTACTTCACATTCACACAAATTGGCAAATTGAATAGTGTCTCTTTTCGAGAGATCTGGTTAGCCCTGAGAAGGGCTGTATTTTGAACTTCAGATGCACCTGGTTAATGATGACATCTCCCAGTGCGGGCACCACACACATATCGCCGGCTCCAGTCCTGTTCCCAATTAATGCGTATGGTTCCGATCGCAGACGGGGCTTGAGTGGCCTCATCATCCCAGTTTTCACTTTGAGGTATAGTGAAGACTTGTTCCCTCCGTCATCTCCTATGCCAGACCCGGGAATGATGAGGTCTCTGTGGCTCCCACTCTTGCCGCTGTCTCTCCAATTCCTCCCATGCTTCCTGCTCCCAGTTTTCTGTCTGGAGGACAGCGACTCTTGGTAGAGGTGGTGGATGACGTTGTTGTTGTGGTTGTGGCTGTGGTTGAGGAGGCGGCACTGGTTGTGCAAGTGTCCTCACTTCAGCTTTCACCTCACACACAAGTCTCATGATGAGGTGAGGCAGGATTCCTCTTTTCTTCTCTCTCTCCTCCTCTTAACTCTTTTTTTCCTCCTCTTCTTTCAACCTTGCTTCTTCTGCAGCAATCTCCATAGCCAGCTCGTCCAGGAGACGTCTGGTATACTCCAGGTGCATTTGAAGTTCTAAAAGCTTAGCAATTCTGTTGCTCATTTTGAGTTTTGTCTCGTTGACGATGGGTAGCCAGACTGACGATCGCGACGCTTAATATACTTGAAGCACGGACGTGAAGGTAAACATCCCTAACACCAAAACTTACCATCACATCAAACGCGCGGACCTAAAAGAAACACTCACGTTGACATTTTTACTTACAAACACAGACATGCATGATTCGACAAGACAGAGAAAACGAAGGGTGAATTTTTTTACTGATAAAAGAAACTAAGTGCTTATAGACGTACTTCTTTTTTTTTTAAACATACATACACACACACTCACACTGACACACACACACACACACACACACACACACACACACACACACACACACACACACACACACACACACACAGAAATTTGTTTTGGTAATTTGAATTAGTATATCTTTTCTAGAGTATTGCGGTAGCCCTGAAAAGGGCTTTTTTTTGTTGATGGAGACTGATGCCAAACTTTCTTTACTGTCTAAGATTGCGTCCCCGTCTGGTAGCAGGCTTTCCTATACGATACGGCCTGCTTCTGCGGAAAGGGAAGGAGAACTCTTTGGTGTCCACACGGCAGTCGACAAAACCTCCGTCTGGTTCTTGCTGCTGCTGCTGTTGCTTCTGCTGTTGTTGTTGCTGTTCTCTCTGCTTCTGAAGTCTGTACTTCTCTGTCCATTCTTCTTGTTCTTTCTTGATTTCCTCTCTGAAGACTTCTTCTATCAGGTCTTGGGCTATGGATAACATCCTGATATTCTCTATCTCTTCATGCTTAGGTATCAGGTTTAGCCTAACACGATGTAAATTGACGTAAGCTTCGTTCAGCTTGGCTAATCTGGAAGGCATCTTCATAGGTTGACGAGTCAACAGTGGATGACCAGACTGGAGACCAACCCGCTTTATATGGTTCAAACGCGGACGCGATAGAAAACATCCTTACCTGGATTTTGTTGAGTTGGAACGTTATGATAGCGAATGTCATAGTGAGAGATAGAGAGAAAGTCAAAGAGCATATATTCACAGTCTTTCTTTGAAAACAAACGACAGACACGTTCTTTCAAAACACAACATTTTTTATTCACCCAACAATCAACTACTAATAATTAGCAAGTAACAATAACAGCAAACAAATTATTTTTGACAAGGTTGACAACGGTGTGAAATCATGTGAGATTTACATTCATGGAAGTCATGAGGCCATTGATGTACACTACGTTTCCTAGCTAAAGATAAAAGATAACCATAATGGTCACAAAACCATCGATCTACTTTCTCATCGTTTCTAGAAGAGTGACGATCAAATTAAGTCACTAAATGTTCTAAAGAATATCCAAGACTGCGTTGATGAAGAAAATACACACAATATTGTCCACACACCATGGAATATGTGCCTTGTAATTTCACATTATTGAATCGTGTCGTCTGGGCATTTCTTCTCATAAAGTCAATGATGTCGTCTTCCAAAGGGGGTAATCCATACGAATCAAAATACTCCACACAATCGTCTCGAGGGAAGTAGACGGCAACCCAGTGAGTTCCTGGGAGATGACTTCGTCCGTGTTGATGACATAAGCTTGATGATCTTGAGGTTTGCGATGAGGTAGTTCATCTTTAGCGCACACGACAGGATTCCAAGAAGCAGTATACGAACTGTTGTTCAAAAGGTAATAAAGTTCCCAGGTATCCATTTTTTTGTTGTGTTGTTTTTTTTGTTGTTTTTTTTTTTGCACAGGTAATAATAAGTCATCAATTCAATTCTGACTTTTTGTTTGTAAGGCTCTGTCAAGTGACCGTTTCTTCGCCTTGTCTCCCAACTCTGGGCTAAGAGAGCTTCGATGCGATAGATTTCTAGAGTAGTCAATGGAGGGCAGGAATGATCACGCAAGCCTTAATACCACTCATGCAACACTGCTTCTTCTGAGATGAGACTCCAAGCGTCGTCGAGACACTCGTCCAATTTTTCTTCTTGACTCATCATCAAACATTCATCGTGTTGAATTTGACTGGGATGATCGTTTTAACATCCATAAAAATCTCTCTTGGTCAATTCCGTAATTGTATCCGCCAGGTGTTTAGCAAAACAGGATACTAAATGTTGTTCTTGTTCTGGCCATCTGGAGGTGACCACAACCTCGTCCTCTTTGTCTTGGTCTTGGGGTTCTGTTTTCACGCTATCCTCCCATTCCATATCCAAAGATTCTCTACCGTTCAATGAGGGATAGGAGTCTTCCATTATTTCTAATAGTCTAGAATGACTTCTCTCAAACTGTTGATTTCGATGGTATTATCGAATTCGGCATACAAGATGACGTTGACCGTCTCAGCGAGAGCTTCTGCAAACTGAAGTTCCACACGTAGTTGACCAGATTTTATAGGGTGCAAATGTTCCTCGTCGCTGCCTTGGTCTGGAGTGATATCAAAGGCCCACAAAGTGTAACCTCCTACATAATCTTGGTACGAAATACCGTGACTGGTGTTGGTTCCTAGTTGTCCGGTAGCTTCGTACAGGGACAAGTACGATCTCAAGTAATTCTTCTGGGCAAAGTTAGGTTCGAAGGGTCTGGTACACAAGGTCTTGCCATCGCGACTGACTTCGATCTTGGGCACTCTGTAGTGCTTAAACTGGAAAGGATTTTGATCGTGGGCTCCGTTGAGGGCTGCATTACTGACGATGCCAATGATTAAACGTTTGCGTAACTGTCCTTGGAACAGATGATCTTCGATCTTGGATCGGAATCCAGCAGCAATGGTGAATGTTTTCACTTATACACGTCGTATCGGATACTTGGCGGTCGATCTGCTCAATGTGTGACTGATGTCGTTTCCCGCGTTAGGTAACACTTCTACGCGACGCACGTAAAGTCTGGCTTCTTGGATGATGGTTTTGTACTCGTTGGCATGAGCCATCAAATGGAAAGTGGCACTGCTGCGATTGAGCCTCAGGCGAATATCCACTCCGTTGAGCAAATACTTGTCTTGCAACCACATGTCCAAATGCAAACGATCCATCAGTTCTAAACTACGACCTTGCAGGATTTTCCTTCGACGGTTGTTAAGACCCACATTGTGAGGATTGTCATCGGCTGTCAGGGCTGTGTCGTTAAACGTGTCTTCACCTGCTGTGTCAGGTTTCCAAACCATTCAAGCATCCAGATGAGTGTTCTTGGCCTCTTTTCCGTACGTCAAGAGATTTTCCAGGTACGTTTGGTAAGGGTAAGTATCCATACTGCTGCTGACCAGTTTGTTATTCAAGTACAAATCCACTTCGCTGAACAAGGAATTCATGAAATTGTTGACGGGAGCTACTCTGGCATCGGCTCCCGAACTGGTGTTGTCGGTTTTGATCACTTTGAGTTTCAGATACAAGTAACTGCTATTCAGATCGATGTAATCTTCGGGCTGTCCTTTGATTTCAAACTCGATGGGAGCTGAATCCGTCAAAGAGGAGACGGGATGAAATTCGACCCATTGGGATTCTTGCATCGTCATCATGGTGGGTGGCATGGCAAACAGATCCAGTTCCGACTTGGAAAAAGAACAAGACTCTCGCTGCATCATTTTCTTTTTTTTAATAATTAAAAACGTCTAACTCTCGGACAGTTTTCCTTTTCTTAGTCTTTCTAGCTCTAGGGGTGAGAAGACCTCTCAAGGGGTGTTTTCGTCGTCTTTTTCTGCCTTGTCCTTGCTGTGGCATCAGGGAAGCAGGAATGCCTGACTCGGCATTGCCCAGGGCATTTATAGGAGTTTCTCGCTGACCCAAAATGTCTTTACCCGTTTGACGCAAGACATTTTTGCCTGCTCTCAAGAAAGCTTGTTTGGAATTTTGTTTGTCAGTGATGACATTTTGGAGAAACTATTTGCAGTGCGTAAACCCAGCACCTTTTAAGGCGTGCAATCCCCGTGTCACCATCGGTTTCAAAACAGGAACCACTGTACGAAAGGCTGATTTTAGCATATCACCAAAACCATGTCCTCGCTGTCGAGCGACTCCTTGGTACAAAGGATACATGACTGACAAAAAGTTAGAGTAATCGTTTTCGAAAATGGAGTTTCACTGTGACTTTCCCTTTGGTGAATGGAATATTTTGTCCTAGATCTCCTTTTATAGTTATGTTGACAGTGTCAAAATAAGACTTACTGACGGGCAAATAGTGAGGATGTACAAATTCGCGGTGAACGTGATAGGTGTTTCCACCTTCCTCGTCAGCAGCCGTGGCAGAATCCACTTTGAAAGGAATGACACGCAATAACGGTACGGAGGTGTGTCCAACCAGGTTGTACTCCACCACATCGGAGTACACAAAAATAAAATTCAGTCCTTGGTTCATTTCTACAGGGAACCGAAAATATTTCGCAAAATCCAAGTTTCCAGTCACGGCTGGTATTTCGTTTCTCATCTTGATTATCTTGGGGTCTCCACCCAAAATGTCATACAATTCAGGACAAAATGTAATGGCCAATACTTTGTCATCTGAAAATTTGATCATTAGGCGACGAGCTATTTTCTGGTACTCGATCGTGACACTTCTTCTGGCTTTCTCCAAGCTTTCACCAAACATGAAATTGAACCTGTCGGCAATGGCGTTCACCAAGTGTTGACCACTAAAATAATAGCCCGCAGAAATTTTCAACAGATAAGTGGAGCGATTAGTTTTGGGGTCTTGTGTTTTCATAAAGTTAGCTATAGTGGCACGTTCATCCATGGCTTGTTGCACTTGCGGGTCATGAACTTCTACCGTAAAAGTGTTTTGATTTTCGACGATGTTTTTGATTTGTGTAGGGTGAATCATTTTTACCAAAGCCACTTCCCAATGGGCTTCGTGATCCAATTGGATGGCTTGAGGTAATCTGGCCGAGAAACAGCACAAAGTGTTATTGGGAAAAACCTCCATGGAACTGTCACTGGGTAACGTTAAGTAAAATTGGTTGTTCATAATTCCACAGTTCTAGTGTCCGAGGAGTCACTGGAAGTCAGAGGAGTGTCTTAAAGAGAATGGTTAGGTTGATTGTTGGAAGGGGGACTAACGTTGGACACAAGACTCCCGTTGTTGTTTTCTTTAGAGGAATATTTCAGAGACGGATAGGGAAGAAGGTAACCAATGCAACTGCTAAGTAAAATGGTCCACAATTGTTTGTCTCCTTGTTGTAAACTCAAATTGGCAATGTCAGCACCGACGACACAATACACCACAAAGATTTACAATTTGCGTTTTAGGCACACGTTCTCCACACCACACCCTGAAGGGTTGCTTTTGTAGATCTTGCAGAGAAGAACTGGGCGACGGAGTGGTTACTGCAGTAACTGAGGCTGTGTTGAAGGGCATGATGTTCACTTCTTTTTATAGTCGATGAGTTGCGAAGCGTCGATCCAAGAGTCAAAACTGGGAGGATATCCTTTCCAACACACTTTGACTTCTTTGACACGTCGTTTATCCCACTTTACGAGTTCTTCGATCGAGAATGCTTTTTATCTCGTTCACGTCGTCTTCTTTTTTGGTCACAAGTTGTAACTCGGGCAAGTAAAACGTGCCTTTTAACACTTCCCCGTTCATGTCTTCCAATTTATAGAGAGGAGGATAACGGCCACGCACTCGTTCAGTGACACGAAACAATTCCGTGGTCCAGTTGGGTAAGTAACCTTTGTCGAAAGTGCGTTTGGTTTTGCCAATGCGTACCCAATCTCCTGATGCCAACACTCCACCTTTCTTGGGGACAGTTACTGTTGGGGTCGTAGCAAACAGGCGCACGAAGACGGTCGCTTCGTTGTGGGGAGTCACTTCTTGGGGGGCACGCCCAATGCTCCGATGGTAAGATTGTTTGTACGATTGGACGAGGTGTCGCAAGACGTCAATGTACTTGAGAGTGTGTTGATGCGTAAAATATTTCCACATGCGTTCTTTCAAGGTGCGTTGATAACGTTCCACTATGCTAGCTTTGGTTTCGGGATTCTCGGTGGTGAAAAAATGAATGTCACGTTTCTTCAATTCTTTTTGGAAAGTTTGGTTCAGAACGTCGGTGCCTTTGTCAGTTTGCCATTGAGGAGGGTGACGACCGCTTTGTTCAGCACCAGTTTGATGGCTCGCACTAACTCACTGCTTGATTTGGAAGTCGATGGCGCGACCTAGGCAAATTTGGAAAAGACGTCGATGACACAAAACAAATATTTGTAGCCACGATTGTAGGTGGCCAAATGAGAGACATCGGCTAAATCGGCTTGCCATTGATGATCGATACCCTCCACTCGGGTGCGACTTCTGGAAAATTTTCGTCGAATGGGTTTGTGGAAGGTGTACGTGGCTTGTTCTTGTAACCATCGTTCCACTTGAGGCAAACGGATACTTTTCAGTCGAGTTTTGGCAGCACGATACAATTTCTGAACTCCTCCGTAACTTGCAGGATGGGATGGCTCGTAGTAAATGCTGGCTAACACCGTCTCCATTTTTTAATAAGTGATCCACTCTTCACTGATGATACTCTTGACTTTCTGTGCTATTTTCTTGGTTTGTAATGCTTTGCCTGTCCGACGAGCAATAGGTGTTGAGAAGGACGGTGTTTGAACAGGGGTAATCCGTTCTTGTTTCACTTCTGTCTTGGCTTTCGTTTTCTCTTCTGAGGAAGAAGGAGCAGCCATCATCTTTTTAATCCAACCAACTCTGGATGTAGGTGGTGTTGTTAATTTGCATACTTTTTCTGGTGGAGTTTGAAACTCTTCTTCTTTTTCTGTCTTGATCACTGGGACTAGTGGTGGTGGTGGACTTTCCGTCTTGAGCACTGGAGGTGGTAGTGGTGGTGATGGACTTTTCATCAAGGCCTTAAAATCTTTCAGAGTGGGTAGAGCTGTTTCGTCTAAAGCTTTTTGGTGAAAGAGTTGCAGTCGTTTTAACAACTGACCGTACCTTTGCGATTTTTCCGTTTCTGACAAATCGCTGCGATCCATCAACGATTGCAATTCGTGTTCTAACTGGGACATTTCGGTTAAATGAGGATTGGAAGGTAAATGCGGGGTTCGTTGTTCTTGCCAACGATGGTATTCCATCATCGTTTGTAAGGCACTAAAGCCAGTTTTCGTCATTCCATCGGATTTCAAGGATCACGTCTGAGATCTTTTGACTCCAAAGGTCCCTTTTATCTTCTTGGACCTTTTTATCTTCATCCTCCCAGGATGTTTCCCAATGCTCCTTTCAGCAAGGGTGCTACTATTGTTCCCATTACTCCTTTTGAGCAACATGGGCAAAAATGGTAAAATTCCTCCGCGTTGCACCAACATCTTTTTCTTTTGACCAATGGGAATTTTCTTTTGGACCATTTGGCGAAGAACGTGTCGATGTTTGGCTAAGCATTCTTTCTGGTCTTTAGACAAAGGTATTGTGCCTTTCAAGACATTCAGACAACATTCGCACACGGTATCGATGACGTCTTTGGAGGTAGATTGAATGAGTTTTTTTCGCATGGGTGGAGGAGCTTTGGAAAGGATGGACAACATGTCCCAATGTTTGGCTAAACGAGGTGGCAGTCCTTTCCTCTTCTTTCCATTGCGGGCAGAAGAGGAATGGATTTCTTGGGGTGACATCTTTCTCGGTTGGTTGGTTGGTTCCGTGGCACACAGCAAAAATACACTAACGGTCTTTTATACTTTTTTGGACACTATCGCTTCGTCATAAAGGTGAGAATATGTTTTCCAAACTCGCCAAAGAATCCTCCTCTTTGGTGGTTCCTCTTTTTCTTTGGACGAGTGTGTCTTTTCTGGGGGTGACGTCGATGTTTGGCTAAGCGCTTTCTAGGATGCCGTGACTGTCTTTTTCGTTTTCCTTTTCCTTTTTGGACCGAAGAAGGAACACGATGGTAACGGTGTGCACTTCTTGGAGGGGACATTTTTGGGCGTTCAGCAGCACAAAAACACTGATCCGTATTGTTTCCCTCGGGTCTTTTTTATACTGAAATGCGTCGCCACTGATTGTCTTTACGTCGTATCAACTTGATGACAGGCAACACACGTCGTGGAAGAGTTCGCAACGGACTAAATCGGGACAGTTCTTGCTTGGACAAATCCAGTAAACTCTGTAACACACCCGTTCTCTCTTGGACTTTGATTTTGGGGGATGTACTTTGTGAGCAGCGGCCACTGCCGCTAAAGAGGAAGAGGGTGTTACCGCTGGAGGAGAAATTTTTGGAGACGCTCTCTTGCGGGTAGAAGCTGTTTTCTGTGGACTTTTCTTTTTCTTTTTCTGAGGCTGTGACCTGGTCTTGACACCGTTGCTCTTTTTCTTTTTCTTCTGGGCACGTTTGGGCGTGGCTTTCTTCTTGGGGACGACTTTGGGAGCATTAGGATCCCATTTTAAGAGGGAACGAATGATGACACCTCCTAGAGAACCGCTACCTCCAGGTTTCAAAATTATTTGCATTTTGGTTTGAGTGTCGATGCGAGGATCGGCTAGCTGCGTCAAGGCGAATTTGTTTCTCTCTAAAAAAAAATGTTTGGTTTGATGTGGAATGTGAACGATGACTTGCAGTAATTGACGTGCTGTCACCGTAAACCATCGTAAGACTTCTTTGAGACTAGCTTCTAAGACACGAGCATGCATTTGTGGATTGTTTCGTGACTGATACCGTACAAGGCACGAATCAATTTGATGGGAAGATGAGACTGAAGGGACGTCATGTTGACGATGGGTGAGACAGAACCAAAGTGACCGAGGTTTTTATAGACTTTTTTTGGTAATTGTGATTAAGTCGACGAAGGGGACGTGTACACGACAAGCCCTCCGTCTTGGCACCAGTAGTGAAACAAATGGGTACGAAATCGCAAATAATCGGGAGTAGTGGGTTTTAAATCCACGATTAAATAAGCGTGTGGGGTTTGAGTGGCATCGTCGTACGCATGAGTCAGCCAAGGCGTTCCTAACTGTTTGGCTAACACTTGTACTTGCGATTTATTTCTCGGGCTTTTAAACAACACCACGTAATTAGCATTGAGACTGATGGTGCGATGGGCTTTACTTTGTTGAAACAAATTTTGGGTGATGTAAATGACATTGGCATTACGATGATGCAATTTGCGCGTAAACCACAGTTTAATTTCTTCTTCGTCTTCTCCTATCATGTCGTCAAAAGCAACCAAATGAGTTTAACTGGGGTCAGACACGATCCCGTCGTCCTATCCAGGAATGCCTTCCACAAACACGATGTAATCGCCTTGACTTTCTCGCAGAAGGCTGTACGGAGATTGCCACTGTTTGTAACACCACACGATTTGTTGAGGTTGACGATCGATCAAATGATGTTTATGTTCGATCAAACGTTTGACAAATTCGGTTTTGCCTGAACCGCTAGATCCGGCAATTAGCATGTTAAAGAGATGGCGAAGATACAAGGCCTCCCAACTAGTCCGATCTAAGTGTTCGTCAATGACTTTGACAGTGGAGGAAGAGGGAGTAGAGACAGTAGAGGTAACCATAGTAGTGTAAGAAATGGCACTTTTGACACGAAGACAGACAAGACAAGGGTTTTTATACTTTTGTTCAGGACACATTTATTGTCATCTTTAATTGTGAACAACACGAAAGACAAAAATACACAAAAGTCAAATGGTTAAGTACATGAATAAAAGACACATCAAAACGATCATAGTGGAATATAAACAAGTCTCTTTACAACATTTGTGGTGATCAAGAGGTGAAATCGTAGGGGTAGTGTGTAATGTTCTTAGAGTCTCCACACTCCTTGGCACAGTCACACAAGAGTCCTCCTGGAATGGCCTTTCGGGGATGTCGATAACGGTCCTGTCCTGAAGAAATTGGTTTTCCTCGGTCACGACTTCTTCTTCTGGCACTGTCACTAACACTGGTTTAAAACTTACTTTTTTCAATGAACTTTTTAATTTTGTAGGATTACAAATCTTTGGCATAGTGTGCCACTTCTTTTGTCCAAGCCTCAAAACCCCATCTTTTTCAGTCACTTACATCTTTCCAGTGAGGGTGTAAGTCACAAGCTTCACACACGTCGTCGTACACATCTTCAGTGCCTAAAAGTTGACGAATCTTGTTTCCCCGTAGAGGCTGAGAAGTATCAAGATGAAAGCTCAAAGCTTTGAGCAGAATGAATCTCTCGCGTACAGTTAAGCGGACCACTTTCATGCTTTTTGGAGTGGTATGTACTGTTCGTAAAGAGTCCACAAGGAATCAGCTGGTAAACGAAATCCCAGAAAGCAAGTCACTAAGACATACACTACACGTCGACCACAATTCAATGGACACAGTTCTCGTAATAGACGATCGTAATCCTCTACCGTTTGAATAGTGCCATTGATTTCCTTCCACGGAATCTGTTGCATCACGAATGATAAAGGTCGTGACATGGTAGTCCGTTTTTATACCCTTTTTGGTGTAAGCTAATAAGTGTACTTTTTCAACAGCCTCGATTTTATTTTACTACCGTACGAAAAAAGTTTAGTCACTAACTCACACACCACACGTCGCACAGAAGTTTCCTCTTGAACTAGAAAGAATTGTTCTTGTAAAGATTTGTTGTAATCCTCTAACTCGTCCGTTGGAATTCGGTGTATTAGGATCACCTTGTAAATTGAATGAGTGGCATCCAAAAAATTTATGAATTTCAAGCGATTCATCAATATCTGACCACTGGAATACTTTCATCACAATCAGTCCTCATATAGCATTTAGGTACCAGTGGTTCAAACATCGGTGACGTAACGGATGCAATTGTTCTTTGCGTTTCACTTGTATTTTGACGAACTCTCGTAAATGCGTTCTCTCAATTCCACAGGCAAACCAGGAATGTTCTCTTGTAAAGTGTCCATGACCATGTCAGTCAAACACTTCTCCTAGAGCGAAAGTAACGAACATAGTGAGTAATTTCTGACCACTGCCATTATAGAAATCGGTCAAGAATGTCATTAAAATCTTCTAATGTAAATGGTCTAAAGCGGAATATTAGGAAGAACCCACACTTGATCCAGAGAAATATGACTTGTTTCTTGACTTTTGTCAATTTCCTCTTGTGAATGTCTCGGCACAAAAGTTCTACAGTCACTAATTGAGATTTGGCTCTGGCAAGTTCCTGCCAAATGTCCTTGTAGATCTTCTCTTGCAATTCGTTTGGTAATCTTTGAATATTATTTTTAAATGGGGTTTAAATACTTGTCTAGGTGTTGTCCAACGTTTGACTCCTAGCCACGTAGCTGGTTTCTTACATGACATGGTATGCCCACTTCAATGACGAGGTCCCGCTAAAGGTAGGTAGTGACAATCTGGAGACCATCGAGCATGTTCCAGGTAAGCGCAATCTTTCTTCTCCCACTCGTGAAGTGACACACCACAATTGAAGCACTTGACTTTATCCCCTTCGCCTAAGTAGATAAATCCGGCTTTAGCTAATTCTTCGGGGGTAGGTCCTCCCAGATATTTTGGCCATTTTCCTCGGAAGGTTTGGATCCGATTTTTATAGTCGCAGTATTCAAGCAATCGCACAGGGAACGAATATTCGTCTTTCACAGGTTCATTTCGATGAGGGTACGGTGAAATATATAGGAGTGTGCTCAGATTTGCATGACATCCGTAGGATGGTATCCGCATGGTTTCATAATGATGACATCCACCATGAAAACCAGTAAAGTGAAAAGGTGTGCGACAACGAGTGGCATCACTTTCGCATCCGTCAGGTTTGACACGCACAGCATCACTTTCCATGGTAGGTATGTTAGTAGTTATAGCAAAGTTCTCATGATGTGGCACTGAATCGCTAAGGTCATAGCGTACGGCATCCCTGCCATCGCAAGGCACAGCATCGCACTCGAGTTTGCTCTTGCTTGATACTTGCTGTTTGAAAGGATTCATCTTTCTCGCTTGGCAATGGTAGTGACAATAAACTGTCGGTCTTGGACGTTGTCCCTTTTTATACTAGTCGTAATGAAGTCTCGAGTTTGTACATCGTTCCTTTTTTATGACCAGTTGTGGAAGTCTACCGTTTTTTCTTCTTGGACATAAGTACTACCTTCTCTAAGGTACCGTCATACCTGAACCGTAGTGTGATGGGTGGAAAGATCATAGAAAGATAGGGGCAATGCGGAGACCATTGAGTATGTTCCAGAATAGCTGAATATTTGCAGATACATCGATCCATACTCAACTTCAGACCACAACTGAAACACTGTACTTCGTATCCCAATCCAGTCTCAGGTCCCAAGTAGACAAATCCTGTTCTAGCTAAAACATTCGCAGTAGGTAATCCTTCCCTATCCGTGGGCTATTTTTGAAACGTTTCAAATCGACTGGCACAACTGCAATATCAGGCAATAAAACAGGAAAATGGTATGGTTTGAACTTGGAGTTCTCTGTGGGTTTCTCAGCCGATTCTTGCTGTGTCGAAGTCATCCTTCTTGTTGGTGAGTATCGTCTTGGAACCATTTCTTTTTATACCAGCGTGACCGTACGGTAAAATGAAGTGGTTGGGAAGCCGTACTCACTTCTGGTACACGATTTGATAGACTTTTTCCAAGGGCCGACTGACGATTTGGTGTGTGGGTAAAAGTACAATCTTGTGCGGTTCGTGGGTGGTCACTTTAAAATTTCCATCCTGTCCAGACTGCAAGGCTTCTTTCAAGACACCAAAGATCACCAGTCGCCTGGTGCGATAATTGAGAGTCAATCCTTTCACTTTACACTCCGTGTGCACTTCTCCTTGTGGGTCTCGGTATTCGTAGCCGTAATTTTTGGGACCACCAATTGCAAAACTTAGAATCTTGTCGTCGGGATGCTCGTCCGTCCAGGCTCCTAAACGGTCTCCTTCGATGACAGGGTGAGGCTGACCCAGACGATCAATGTAAATGTAACTGTCCGTGTCAAAATACAGCACACGATCTCCTAAATGGTGTAAAGCTTCGTACAGTTTTAAACGAGCATGGGCTGTCACGTAAGCCGCAATGATGACATTTCCAAATTCGTCGGCTTCAACAAAGTATAGTTCTTCTTCGTAATTGACTAAGATCAAGTCCTCAAGAACGACGTCCACGTGTTTCATGTATTTGGTTTTGTCGTGAATCATCTGGTAAAGGCGGAAAAGTTCTGTCAAATATTTCGTCTTGGGCAAACACGGTTGTTGTGCCATTTTGAGCCACAAGCAATTCAACATCACTTTGGCAAACGATCGCCTTCCTTCTTTTTTTTTCAATGTGGTCTAAAGTGATGCCTTCCTGCTCCCAGTATTTCACTTTGAATTTCTTTTGGTCTTCGGGAGTGTGGCACCAGGAAGGATAGCCACTGGCTTCTTGTTTCAGTTTCAAAAAAGCATTCACGTAGTCTGCGAAAATGCCTTTTTGAGTCTCGTTGCCAGTCCAAAGCTTTCAACAATTCCACGCTGACCCAAGTTCCCGTCAAAGCGCGTTCTTCCTGAGTGTGCTGACAAGGTTGGTCTTGGTTGCACGTTTCGGCACAAGTACAGCATAAGGGAAACATCAGTTTTCCTTGGCAATGGTGAGGTAAAACGGGATGGTACAAGTACGTGGGAGGCAAGACTTTACATTTGATCAATCCTTCGTATTGGCGAATGTTGTCCAGGTCGATGTGTTCCGTCAGCAATTGCGTGTGCCCTGCGGGAAAGTGACAGTGTATGCACACGTACGGATACAGCGAACACACGTCCAAGTATTTGATTTCTTCTCCTTTCTCCTCGTCGGCTTGGTATAGCAAACAGGTGGCATTCGTCCGTCCTCAGTTCAAACTGGGTTCAGTGGGTCCACCAGCTTGTAACTTTGCACGATATGCTTAAACTCGGGATCGGTTTTCAAACGGTGATCGTACTCGTGTTCCCACATTTCTATCACTTTTTATCCTTGCTCTTCTAACTTCAATCGCCGCTGACAAGTGGCCTGGTACAAGTCTTCCATGGTCTGTTGTAAAAACTGATTTTTAGTGTTACGTTCAGGGTAGCAGATAGGAGATCCGTGAAATAAACACGCGTTAAACTTGTCCCAGCCATCCACTGAATACCTTCCCATGGCTTTTTCGCCTCCTCCGTTGCGAGCGTGTTGGATCCATTTGTCTTCCTTGTCGCACAAGTAATGTAACCAGCGTAGAGCTTTGACCGAGTATTGATGTTTAACAATGTTGGTCGTTTGAGGACTGATGACAGCTAGGGTGTTTTCGGGCATGAATCGTTGGCGGTATACTAAGGAACACACTTTGGCAATGGTGCAGGCTTCCTTCAAAGGATCGATCCCTCCGTGCTCCATGAACAATTCTCGAAATTTTCCACAGCAACACCATAAAATGTCCACGTCGGAACGACAATATTTTAACATTTCTTCCTGAAAGTCGAAAGGGTCCGAGGCGTGAGTGTGGTACCATGCGTGGAAAGCTTCTCGTTGTTCGGTAGGCGTCTTGTCGGGGTCGTAGTAGTGAGCCTCGGGCAAATGGTGTAGAACGGTGTGTTGATTGGCTTCGGTATTGAAAAAGTGCGAATAATAGCCTTTGGGCATTTCTGTCATTCCAAACGTTTTAGGTATGCGACTTAAAGGCATGGCCAAGTAACTCATCGAATCTTTAAATTGCACTTGTCCCACTTGCATGGAAATGATTTTGGCTCCGTTCAAAGTCACTTTCGAACGTTCGGTACTTTGTTCCGTATAGTATCTCAAAAGAAACTGCCCATCGTATCCCGAGAAATTGTGAGCCATCACCGTGGCATAGCGATGACAATCTCCGTAACGTTTGATGTCTTCTTGGCTCCACTTCTCGGCGATAGGGTCTAAGATCCATTGGAAGAAATCGGTCAGCGTGTTCGGTCCTCGAAAGATTTTTTCACGTCCTCCAGGAATCTTGCTACAGTGAGGGCAATGAGTAAAGATAGGCTCTTTGATGCACTTCTCACACGCTCGATGAAACACACAGAAATTAGGAATGTGAATGCCAGTCTCTTGCATGCATTCGAAATCGAAAAAGATGAAATGGGCGTTCTTCTGGTCATTATCTTCTTCTTCATGTTTGGATTGGTATTTTTGAATGTAGCATTGGTGTTCCAAGTCCACGACTTGGCGGCAAATGTGACATCGCTTCTTTCCTGAACATACGTGCGCCTTGGCATTATTGGTACGTGTGCCTTGTCCACAAGTAGGGCACAATCTCAGGAGCTCACAAGCACTTTTCTGCTGTGAACCTAGCGTCTTTAGATGTTGTTCGTAACAAAAAAGGCTGACAAACGTGCGCTGACAAGCTGGGCAATGCACTCGTTCTTGTCCTTCGTCCAGACAGGGCTTAGAGGCTAAACATCCCTAACATTTCGATCCACAATGCTTGTGTTGCTCTCGATTGTTATAGCCATAGTTACATTTCTCACAGTAATGACCGTATCCCAGAAATGCAGTGATACTGGTAATGGCATCGAAATGTTCATCGTGATGATAGACGTGAATGTATTCTCCGTCTTTGAAATTTTTGCCTCGAAGCAACAGCGGTCCGCGCACATCTTGAGGGTGCACTTTCAATGTGTAGCGTGGAGCTAAGACGTCTTGCAACTTTTGCATTTCAGGAATGCCACAGGGTGTGTCTTTGCATATCCCCGCTTGTTTTAACAGGAGTTCTGCTTCTCTTTGTTGTTTGACTCGGTCCGATCGTAGAATAGTGTGCCAGGCTCTTTTCCATTCTGTCGTGTCGTTCTTGTCGGCATACGTTCGTCCCACCACGATGGCACGGGCTAAGCACATCTGGTCTTAAGTGTTGTTAATTTGAACGAGGCTCTTTTTGGTGATGCGAAGATTTTCTACCAAGATCACCTTTTTGCCATGTCCTGTCCCTTGGGGAAGAGACACGTGGGACATTAACAGTGTCGCTTTTCCGTCGGTGATGTGAAACTTGTCGTTGGATTGTTGCACGTGTTGAATCTTGTCCATGACTTTAGAAGGTGTCAATTCTGCTGGGCTGCTATACTCGATCCAAAAGGGTGACTTCAAACTGTCGTGATGAATGGAAAGTCTCAAGCGATCGTCTTCTTTGGCTTCACATTTCTGTTTCAGTGTGGTTAACAAAGAATCCCACACATTGGTGATGAACCCCTCTGCTTTTTCCAATGGTACGTCGGACTTGAAATCTTTAAACTTTACCGTGTACGTGTAGGCTGTCTTTCTAAATTTTGTAGAGGAGCGTTTGTCCGTCTCTCGACTGTGGTAGTAGTTTTCAGGGTTTACTGGTGGTGATGGACTTTGACTGAGCGTAGACTCTCTGGGTCTGGATTCTGGTTCACTCATCTCATCTTCAAAATCGCTGGCATGAATTTGAGCCAAGACTTTAGCTACTGTGCGAGGCGATAAATCACGTTTCTGCCTTCTTTACGAAATGATGCGATCGTTTCATCTTGATTGCAAAAAGTCAAATGACTACATTTGAAACGCCATGGACCCTTTTATATCCATGTCAGGCTCAGTGTATATATAAAGGGTTGCTGCCTTCCCTCTCAGTATTCATTTTGCTCTCAAGCCGACCAGCACGATGGAAGAACCCATACAGATCGAACTTCTGATTAGAGCTTTGCGAGGTGTCATACGAAAGTTTTCTTCAGACAAGCCGACGGACTCTCCCTCCTTTCGAGATAAAAGTCAAGATACTTGCTATATCTGTCAGAAGAAAGGGCATTGGACTACAGAATGTCCAGATCGTCAAAAAAGCAAGACCAGTGTCAGAAGAGACAAAAGTCAAGATACCTGTTATCATTGTCAAGAGAAAGGACATTGGTCTTCAGACTGCCCTAAGAAACAACAGGAGTAGGAGGAGGAGGAAGAAGAAGAGGTGCTCTCGGCAAAGGAAGAACCCCGACACGTTCAGAAAGAGAAGACAGAAAAGAAAAGAAGACGAGAAAAAAGTGAGGAAGAAGAGGAGGAAAAAACTGTGAAAGTGAAGAAAATCAGAAAACAGAGAGAGCGAAAGAAGAGAAAAAGATACAGAAGAAGTCTATGAACTTTTTAAAAGTGTTGTGTTATGTTGTGTTGTGACATTGAATTGTAAATATTTGTGCCAGAATAGACCAGACTGAAAAAAACACTCACGCACTCACAACACGTATATGATAGGGTTATACAGGGGATTTTTGAGTTTTAATTGATTTTGGCAAAATGAATATTATCTCTTTTCGAAAGAAGTGAGTGGCCCTGAAAAGGACCGTTGGGTGCTTGTTTTTTTTTTCCTTAGAACAAACTTAGGAACGAGAAGCAATCAACTTGAACTGCCTTAAGCCTTTGCCACGGCCAAGGCCTACTTCTGGACTTGCTCCTGTCAATGATTTGGTAGAAATCACTAGGGGTGGTATCTCCGGTGTAGTAACAGGGTTAGACTGTTTGGCTCGGGAAGGTCTTTTTCTCTTGGGTCGTAATAAAGAAGTCTGATACATTTGTTTCAGGCTTCTTAACTCGGCCAAAATGTCCAAGAGTACCGTTACCGTTTGAGGTTCACTGTTCTCCTTCTCTCCTAGACGTTGTTTCTTCTCTGCTGCTTTTTCTTGTCTTTTCCTTCTTGCCTCTTCTTCTTCTCGCTGTTGCTGTTTAAGGAGAAATGCTTGTTCTGCCTCTTTCTGCTGCTGTAAATATTTCTGCAATTCTCCTTTCTGTCTCTGTTTAAAATCCTCGACGTGAGGTAATGAAGGAGAAGGTGGCGAAGGTACTGGTACTGGGACAAATTCTTGCGAAGAGAGAAAATCTACTAAATCCCAATTGAAATCGGTCTCATCTGGAAGTGGCGCTGTGTTAACTTTGGTAGCCACTGCTATGCCATCGCTTCTCGTCTCCACAGCCGGTGCACCCCAATTCATTGTCTTCTTAGTTTCAGTCATGTTTCACAAAACAATGTCGCATCGATTCACTGCGCACAGACGCTAGCGCACCTATATAGGGAATGTGACGTCACAGGTAGCTCTCTTCGGATTTGAAGACAGACTCCGCGAAGTGACTGAATTTTGTAACGCGTGTTGGGATTGGTGAACAATTTCAATCCGTTTCAATCCGGTCTTCCATTATTAATAAACGCGGTTCACTTCATTTCCTTCACCTTTTCCTTGTCACAAGATGTGGACCAAGGTAGAATCGTCTACTTTCGTATCGTCGTTGTTTTTCCGTACGGACTTACCCATGGATGTGAGATCATCATGGAGAACCGTTAGGATCACCGAGACAAGAGTTTGGAAAAGAAGGACCTATGTGGAAAGACAAGACTGTCTGAAGCGAGTTCTAATTTATGGACCAGA
Source organism: Megalonaias nervosa (assembly GCA_016617855.1). Taxonomy (NCBI): domain Eukaryota; kingdom Metazoa; phylum Mollusca; class Bivalvia; order Unionida; family Unionidae; genus Megalonaias; species Megalonaias nervosa. The sequence goes on from JAECUM010001760.1 coordinate 28,367, forward strand.
GGTTAGACGAAATTTGAGAAAGAGAAGAAGATCAGTGAGATGCCCTCTATGTTAACGAACTGGTCTTAACATAAAACCCAAAGGCCCTTTTCAGGGCCACTCCACTGCCTCGAAAAGATATTTATTCTTTCTTGCCTAAAAATTTTTTTATTCGATTTTATACTTTATATTTAACTCCCTAAAACATTATTCTCTTACCTAAAAATTTTTTTTAGTCGATTGTAAAATTTGTGTATGATAGATTGATGTTCATCAATCTATGGGAAAAAAACGAATATATAAAACATACTCTACTATCCACTGACACGAACGCGAATGCATAACACTTTGTATAGAAATGAAACAGGTGGCATGACGTCACGGTACTTGCAACATTGTTGCAAGTGTCCAGTACCGTGACGTCACCCTACCTGTTCCATTCCTCTTGTCGCTATACAAAATTTCCATATGACCCAAACAGTCCCAGGCTGTTTCTTGTGCCTTAAAATCTGTGACCCAAACAGTCCCAGGCTGTTTTTCTTTCTTTGGCCTCATATGACCCAAACTATCCCACTACACTACTGACATATGATAGTTGAGTGAATATTAGTCAATCAATTTGAATTTAGAGCAGCCGGCCAAAAGGATCAAATTAGAGTCATAGATTGTTATAATTGGGATTCCTAGCCAAAATGGAACCCCTTTAAAATAAAAGAGGCAATTTGGAGCCCTGAAAAGGGCTGTTATTACGGCAGTTAGAATACTTTGCCGTGGTATACTTCTTCTTCTTCACATTCAGCTGCGGTACGCTGTTCTTTGTAACGTTTCTCCGGGAAGGTTTCAAGCCCATACACCTCCGTGAGTTTCTCAGCTGCTTCAATAAGTTGGACTAGTGGGCGTTTTTCATATGCCTTCCTGTAGTACTGACTCAGGATCATGATTCCGAATTCCCACTGTTGGTACCTAGGTTTAGGTGTTTTCAGAGATCTCCATCCTTGGTATTTTACTGCGTTGATGAAGTGGGTAGCCTTTTTTTTCATCCTTAAGCGTTTTTTCCAGTCCTAGGTCAATTAGTCTCTGTTGGTCGGTATCCATTTCTTCATCCTCTATGTTTACTTCAGGTTCACTAGAGGGAGAAGCGTCAGTCCTATGTTTGATTGCCGCTGCATAGCTTGTGATTTTAGGCTGCGGTGTAGCCGTTTGCAGTGGTACCACTGTTTTTGTAGTGGTTTGTTGTTGTTGTTTTCCCGCCTTTTCTTGCTGTTTTCCCGCCATTTCTTTGCTTGATGTTTCTTTGATGTTTGTCGGCTTTCTCGCTGATGTTGATGCCTGTGAAATAGTTTTAGGGAAAATTAATGCAGGTTCCTTAGATATTTCCTCTCCAAGTGCCTCTCTTATCTCCCTTATTATAGTCTCAGTTGTTGGTCCTCAGTATCCGAAGTTGTCTGCGTGGCCATTGTTGATGTTGTGGTAGCAGAAATATTCACAGGAGCACTTGTCGTTGTTCTTTCCTTTCTCTGCGGGCTCTGTTGTTTTAGAACTCTCCTATTTTCTACTGGCCTTGAGTTGTTTCCTCCTGGGGTGTTTTCTCTCCTATTTGCGTCGTTTGCTTCCCAGATAGCAATAACGTAGTACGTTTTACTTGCGCCATAAGGCTCCAGCCAGATGCCTACTTTAGTCCGAGGCCTACAATGGCATTCATGGCTTGTTCCGGGATGAGCACTTCCATCTCTAACACTGTATTGTTCATGTGTTGCTTCATTCTCTACTGGTCGAGACTTAGCCAGACTGACGATCATTCCGCTTTATATCCCTGGAGCACGGACGTGAAGGAAAACATCCCCTGACACAAAAGCTTACAATACCCAGATCATACCCAAAAAACATCGAACGCGCGGACCAAAAAGAAACACTCACGTTGACTTTTTTACTTAAAAACACAGACACACACTATCAGACAAGACATAGTAACGAATTGTGAATTTTTTTTAATGACAAAAGAAACGAAGTGCTTATAGACACACTTTTTTAACATAAACACACATTTTTTGGCAATTGAATTAGTATGTCTTTTCGAGAGTATTGGGGTAACCCTGAAAAGAGCTGTTTTTGTTGACGGGGAGTGATGGCAATCTTTTATTGTCTGCAGGATACGGTCTGCTTCTGCGGAAAGAGAAGGAGAACTCCTTCGTGTCTACTCGGCAGTCGACAAAACCTCTGTCTGGTTTCTGCTGTTGTTGCTGCTGCTGTTGTTGCTGTTCTCTCTGCTGCTTCTGAAGTCTGTACTTCTCTGTCCATTCTTCTTGTTCCTTCTTGATTTCTTCTCTGAAGAGTTCTTCTATCAGGTCTTCGGTCACTTTTAACATCCTAACATTCTCTATCTCTTCAGGCTTTGGAATCAGGTTTTTCCTGACACGATGTAAATTGACGTAAGCTTCGTTCAGCATAGCTAGTCTGGAAGGCATATTCATAGGTTGACGAGTCAACAATGGATGGCTAGACTGGAGACTGTTCCTCTTTATATGGTTCAAACGCTGACGCGATAGAAAACACCCCTACTGGGTTTTTGTTGAGTCGGAACGCTATGATAGCTAATGTCATGGTGAGGGATAAAGAGAGAAGTCAAAGAGCATATATTCACAGTCGGGTTTTTTGGGGGGAAAACAAACGACAGACACATTTTTTCAAAACACAGCATTTTTTATTCCAACAAACAACTAACCACTAACTATTAACAATAACATCAAACAAACTTTTTTTTGACAAGGTTGACAACGTTGTGAAATCATGTGAGATTTACACTGATGGAAGTCATTGGGCCATTGATGTGCAGTACGTTTCCTAGCTAAAGACAAAAGATAACCATAATGGTCACACAACTATCGATCTACTTTCTCATCGTCTCTAGAAGAGTTACGATCAAATTAAGTCACCAAATGTTCTAAAGGATATCCAAGACTGCGTTGATGAAGAAAATACACACAATTTTGTCCACACACCATGGAATATGTGCTTTGTAATTACACATTATTGAATCGTGTCGTCTGGGCATTTCTTCCATAAAGTCAACGATGTCGTCTTTCAAAGGGGGTAATCCATACGAATCAAAATACTCCACACAATCCTCTTTATGGAAGTAGACGGCTACAAAGGGGGATCCTGGGAGATGACTGTCGTCCGTGTTGATGACATAAGCTTGATGGTCTTGAGGTTTGCGATGAGGTAGTTCATCTTTAGCGCACACGACAGGATTCCAAGAACCAGTGTACGAACTGTTGTTCAAAAGATAATAAAGTTCCCAGGTATCCATTTTTTATTTTTGTTCTTTTTCACAGGTAATAATAAGTCATCAATTCAATTCTGACTTTTTGTTTGAAAGGCTCTGTCAAGTGACCGTTTCTTCACCTTGTCTCCCAACTCTGGGCTAAGAGAGCTTCGATGCGATAGATTTCTAGAGTAGTCAATGGAGGGCAGGAATGATCACGCAAGCCTTTATAGCACTCATGCAACACTGCTTCTTCCGAGATGAGACTCCAAGCGTCGTCCAGACACTCGTCCAATGTTTCTTCTTGACTCATCATCAGACATTTATTGTGTTGAATTTGACTGGGATGATCGACTTGACATCCATAGCAATCTTTCGTTGTCAATTCCGTAATTGTATCCGCCAGGTGTTTGGCAAAACAGGACATTAAATATTGTTCTTCTTCTGGCCATCTGGACGTGACCACTATGTTTTCTTCGTGTTGGTCTTGGGGTTCTGCCTCCACGGTATCCTCGATTTCCAAAGATTCTCCACCATTCAAAGAGGGATAAGAGTCTTCTATAGTTTCTAATAGTCTAGAATGACTTCTCTCAAACTGTTGATGTCTATGGTATTATCGCATTCAGCATACAGGATGACGTTGACCGTCTCGGCGAGAGCTTCTGCAAATTGAAGTTCCACACGTAGTTGACCAGATTTTATAGAGTGGAAATGTCCCTCGTCGCTGCCTTGGTCTGGAGTGATATCAAAGGCCCACAAAGTTTAACCTCCTGCATAATCTTCATACGTAATGCCGTGACTGGTGTTGGTTCCTAGCTGTCCTGTAGCTTCGTACAGGGACAAGCACGATCTCAAGTAATTCTTCTGGGTAAAGTTAGGTTCGAAGGGTCTGGTACACAAGGTCTTGCCATCGCGACTGACTTCGATCTTGGACACTCTTTAGTTCTTAAACTGGAAAGGATTTTGATCGTGGGCTCCGTTGAGGGCTGCATTGCTGACGATACCAACGATTAAACGTTTGGGTAACTGTCCTTGGAACAGATGATCTTCGATCGTGGATCGGAGTCCAGCAGCAATGGTGAATGTTTTCACTTCTACGCGTCGTATCGGATACTTGGCGGTCGTTCTGCTCAATGTGTGACTGATGTCGTTTCCCGCTTTAGGTAACACTTCTACGCGGCGCACGTAAAGTCTGGTTTCTTGCATGATGGTTTTGTACTCGTTGACACGAGCTATCAAATGGAAAGCGACATTGCTGCGATTCAGTCTATGGCGGATATCCACTCCGTTCAGCAAATACTTGTCTTGCAACCACAGGTCCAAATGCAAACTATCCATCAGTTCTAAACTACGACCTTGCAGGATTTTCCTTCGACGGTTGTTAAGGCCCACATTGTGAGGATTGTCATCGGCTGTCAGGGCTGTGTCGTTAAACGTGTCTTCACCTGCTGTGTCAGGTTTCCATACCACTCAAGCATCCAGATGAGTGTTCTTGGCCTCTTTTCCGTACGTCAAGAGATTTTACAGGAACACTCGGTAAGGGTAAGGGTAAGTATCCATGCTACTGCTAACCAGTCTATTATTCAAGTACAAATCCACTTCGCTGAACAAGGAATGCATGAAATTGTGGACGGGTGCTACACTAGCATCGGCTCCCGGATTGGTGTTGTCCGTTTTGATCACTTTGAGTTTCAGATACAAGTAACTGCTATTCAGATCGATGTAATCTTCGGATTGTTCTTTGGCTTCAAACTCGATGGGAGCTGAATCCGTCAAAGAGGAGACGGGATGAAATTCTATCCATTAGGATTCTTGCATCGTCATCATGGTGGGTGGCATGGCAAACAGATCCAGTTCCGACTTAGAACAAGCGCGAGATTCTCGGTGCATCATTTTCTCTCTGTGAATTTTTAAATAATCAAATATGTCTAAGTCTCGGATGTTTTTCTTTTCTTTGTTTTCTAGCTGTGGGGGTGTGAAGACCTTTTAAGGGATGTTTTCGTTGTCTCTTTCTGCCTTGTCCTTGCTGTGGTGTCAGGGAAGCCGGAATGCCTACTCGACAGCATCCGAGGAATTTATAGGAGTTTCTCGTCGACCCAAATGTCTTTGCCCGTTTGAAGCAAGACATTTCTGCCTGCTCTCAAGAAAGCTTCTTTGGGGTTTTGTTTGCCGATGATGACATTTTGGAGAAATTCTTTGCCTTGCGTCAAAGCAGCATCTTTCAAGGTGTCCAGTCGCCGTGTCACCATCGGTTTCAAAACGGGGGCCACTGACCGAAAGGCCGAATTTAGAATATCTCCTAAGCCATGTCCTCGCTGTCGAGCGACTTCTTGGTACACAGGATACATGACTGACAAGCGGTTGGAGTAATCGTTTTCGAAAATGGAGTTTCACTGTGACTTTCCCTTTGGTGAATGGAATATTTTGTCCTAGATCTCCTTTTATAGTAATGTTGACAGCGTCGAAATACATCTTACTGACGGGCAAATAGTGAGGATGTAAAAATTCGCGGTGAACGTGATAGGTGTTTCCACCTTCCTTGTCATAGTTCGTGACAGAATCCACTTTGAAAGGAATGACACGCAGTAACGCTACGGAGGTGTGTCCTACCACGTTGTACTCCACCACATCGGAGTACACAAAAATCAAATTCAGTCCTTTGTTCATTTCTACAGGGAATCGAAAATATATCGCAAAATCCAAGTTACCGGTAACGGATGGTATTTCGTTTTTAATCTTGATCAACTTGGGATCTGCACCCAAAATGTCATACAATTCAGGACAAAATGTAATGGCCAATACTTTGTCATCTGAAAATTTGATCATTAGGCGACGAGCTATTTTATGGTATTCGATCGTGACACTTTTTCTGGCTTTCTCCAAGGCTTTTTGACTTCTGTCGAAGGAGGAGTGGACATCATCTTTTTAACCCTTGCTTTAAGTTCTTCTCTTTGGGGTGTAGGGAAAGGGGTCAACAAGGACTCTGCAGTCTTACTAGGGATGGGAGCTGTTGACGGTGTTTGAAAGACTTCTCGTGCCTCTTCTTCCTCAGGTATCCGTGGGGCTACGTCTGTCATGACCACTGGTGGTAGTGGTGGTGATGGACTTTTCATCAGGGTCTTAAAATCTTTCAGAATGGGTTGAGCTGTTTCATCTAAAGCTTTCTGGTGAAAGAGTTGCAGTCGTTGCAACAGTTGACCGTACCCTTGCGATTTTTGCGTTGTTTCTGACAAATCGCTGCGATCCATCAACGATTGCAATTCGTGTTGTAACTGGGACATCTCGGTCAAATGAGGATTGGGAGGTAAATATGGGGTCCGTTGTTCTTGCCAGCGATGGTATTCCATCCATCGTTTGTAAGGCACTAAAGCCAGTTTTCGTCCTTCCATCGGATTTCAATGGCCACGTCTGAGATCTTTTGATTGCAGAGGTCCCTTTTATCTTCTTGAGCCTTTTATCTTGGGGCAAAATATTTTCCAATATACCCAGCATAAGTCTCGCTATTACATTGGTAAGAAGTCCTAACAGGGGTAAAATCCTCCGCGTTGCACCAACATCTTTTTCTTTTGACGAATGGATATTTTCTTTTGGACCATTTGGCGAAGAACGTGTCGATGTTTGGCTAATCATATTTTCTGGTGTTTAGGCAAAGGTATCGTTCCTTTCAAGACATTCAGACAACATTTACACATGGTATCGAGGACGTCTTTGAAGGCGGTTTGAATGAGTTTTTCGCATGGGTGGAGAAGCTTTGGAAGGACAGACATGCCCCAATGTTTGACTAAACGAGGAGGCAATCCTTGCCTTTCCTTTCCTTTGGGGGAAGAAGAAGGATGTCTTTTGGGGGGTGAAATCTTTGTTGGTTGGTTGGTTGGTACTTGGGCACACACCAAAAAATACATTAACGTCGATGGCATGGTACACGGCCTTTTATCGTATTTTTGGACTGTCTCTTCGTCATAAATGTGACGATTTGTTTTCCAAAGTCGCCAAAGGATCCTCCTCTTTGGTGGCTTCTCCTTTTCTTTGGACAAAAGTGTCTTTTCAGGGACAGACGTCGATGTTTGGCTAAACGTTGTTTCGGATGACGTGACTGTCTTTTTCTTTTTTCTTTTCCTTTCTGGACAGGAGAACGACGATGAGGTAAGATCTTTGGGGCACAAGCTGCACTGAAGTCCATGGTTCGACATGCGTCCCTTTATCTTATTTTTTTGGAACTTGTTCTCTATCTTTTTGGAGAAATTATCTACTAACTTATACATTAATAAGAAAAATCTTCCCCTATGGTGGTGTCTCCATTTCTTTGGACGAGGGTGTCTTTTCAGGGACAGACGTCGATGTTTGCCTAAGCGTTCTTTCGGATGACGTGACTGTCCTTTTCTTTTTCTTTTTCCTTTTTGGACAAGAACAACGGTGGTGACGGTGTGCACGTCTTTGAGGGGACATTTTTGGGCGTTCAGGAGCACAAAAACACTGATCCCTATCGTTTACCTCGGGTCTTTTTTATACTGGAATGCGACGCCACTGATTGTCGGCTCGTCGTATCATTTTCATGGCAGGCATCACACGTCGTGGAGGGGTTCGCAACGGGCTCAGTCGGGACAATTCTTGCTTGGACAAATCCAGTAAACTCTTTAATACACCCGATCTCTCTTGGACTTTGATGTTGGGGGCAGGTACTTTGTGAGCAGCGGCCACTGCCACTAAAGAGGAATAGAGTGTCACCACTGGAGGATACGTTTTTGAAGACACAGGTTTCCAATTTTTCATCAAATTAGGAAAGACACGTTTCAAATCGGGTTTGGCAGGTATCACCAGCAACGGAGAAGTGGAAGAACCTGAGGCTACTGGAGACGTGGACACCGTTGTGGCAGGTCGTGGTTTGCGAATGAAAGGTTGCGTCCTGGCAGCATTATCTCTCTTGCGGGTAGAAGTTTTCTGTGGCCTTTTCTTTTTCTCTGACCTGGTCTTGACACTGCTACTCGTTTTCTTTTTCTTCTGGGTACGTTGGGGAGTGGCTTTTATCTTGGGCAGGACTTTGGGAGCATTGGGATCCCTTTTTAAGAGGGAACAAATGATGACACGTCCTAGAGAACCGCTACCTCCAGGTTTCAAAATGATTTGCTTTTTGGTTTGCGTGTCGATGCGAGGATCAGCCAGTTGCGTCAAGGCGACTTTGTTTCTCTCATGAAGGCGTTTGGTTTGATGTGGAATGTGAATGATGCCTTGCAGTAATTGACGTGCTGTCACTGTAGACCATCGTAAGACTTCTTTGAGACTAGCTTCTAAGACACGAGAACGTATTTGTGGATTTTTCTCGCGACTGATGCAGTGCAAAGCACGAATCAATTTGACGGGAAGATGAGACAGAAGGGACGTCATGTTGACGATGTGTGAGACAGAGCCAAAGTGACCGCGGTTTTTATAGACTTTTTATGGTTGTTGTTGTTAAGTCGACGAAGGGGACGTGCACACGACAGGCCCTCCGTCGTGGCACCAGTGGTGAAACAGATGGGTACTAAATCGCAAATAATCTGGGGTGATGGGTTTTAAATCCACGAGTAAATAAGCGTGTGAGGTTTGAGTGGCATCGTCGTACGCATGAGTCAGCCAAGGCGTTCCTAACTGTTTGGCTAAGACTTGCACTTGCGACTTATCTCTATGACTTTTAGGCAAGACCACGTAATGAGCATTGAGACTGATGGTGCGATGGGCTTTACTTTGTTGAAACAAATTTTGGGTGATGTAAATTGACACTGGCATTACGATGATGCACTTTGCGCGTAAACCACAGTTTAATCTCTTCTTTGTCTTCTCCTAACATGTCGTCGAAGATGACTAGATGGGTTTGACTGGGGTCAGACACGATTCCGTCGTCCTATCCAGGAATGCCTTCCACAAACACGATGGAATCGCCTTGACTTTCTCGCAGAAGGCTGTACGGCGATTGCCACTCTTTGTAACACCACACGATTCGTTGAGGTGGACGATCGATCAAATGATGTTTATGTTCGATCAGACGTTTGACAAATTCGGTTTTGCCTGAATCGCTAGGTCCGGCAATTAGCATGTTAAAGGGATGGCGAAGATAAAAGGCCTCCCAAATGGCACGCTGTAAGTGTTTGTCGATGACTTTGACAGTGGAGGAAGAGGGAGCAGAGACGGTAGAGGTAGCCATAGTAGTGTAAGGAATGTTACTTTTGACACGAAGATAGATAAGACAAGAGTTTTTATATTTTTTTCAGGACACGTTTATTGCCATCTTTAAAAGTTAACAATCCCAGAAAGCAAGTCACTAAGACACACACCACACGTCGACCCCAATTCAATGGACACAGTTCTCGTAATAGGTGTTGGAAATCCTCCACCGTTTGAATACTGTCATTGATTTCCTTCCACAGAATCTGTTGTATCACGAATGGTAAAGGTCGTGGCATGGTAGTCCGTTTTTATACCCTCTTTGGTGTAATGTACTTTTTGAACAGAATCGGTTTTATTTTAGTACCGCACCAAAAATGTTCAGTCACTAATTCACACACCACACGTCGCACAGAAGTGTCCTCTTGAACTAAGTTTACATTGTGTAAAAGATTTTGGTAACCCTCTAACTCTTCTTCTTGAATTCGTTGTATTCGGATCACCTTGTAAGTAGAATGAGTGGAATCCAAAACGTTTTGGATCTCAGGTGATTCATCAATGTCATACAAATGGAATGCTCTCACATGAAGCAGTCCTCTTATAGCATTTATTTACCAGTGATTCAAGCATCGGTGACGTAACGGATGCTATTGTTCTTTGCGTTTCACTTGTATTTTGACCAACTCTCGGTAAATGTGTTCTCTCAACTCCACAGGCAAACCACGAATGTTCTTTTGTAAAGTATCCATGACAATGTCAACCAGTGTTTAAACCCACGCTGAGGGTCACTTCTGTATGACCCTTAGTTTTATTCAAGTTTCCTTTTCTTTACTGGATGCATTTGACAAACAAAAGAGTATAGTTTCTTCTGAGGCACTTTCACCCTATAGTCTATCCTTACACAAACAGTATTTGCTGATACATCTAGCATACGATCACAAAAAGCTTCTCGTAAAGATGTATTGTCCGCTGGTCGATCCCACACCCACCATGCTAAATTTAGACAGTCTTTGTAATTCTGTTCCAGCTCTTTGCCATCTGGAATTTCACAATTTATTTGAATCTTGAAATAAGTACATCGCTATCCATTAGGTAGTTGTTGAAGGTCCGATAATTTGAACACTTTCAAATGAATCAAGTCTCTTATCACATTCAGATATCATGGGTAACTTAAAAGTTCATGATTGTTAGGATGTTATTGTTTCTTGCGTTTCACTTGTATCTTCACGAACTCTTGGTAGATGCGTTCTCTCATCTCCAGAGGTAAATCACGAATGCTCTCTTGTAAAGTATCCATGACCATGTCAGTCAAACACTTCTCCTAGAGCGTAAGTGACGGATGTAGTGAGTAATTTCTGGCCACTGCCATTCCAGGAAACGGTCAAGAATGTCATTAAAATCTTCTAATGTAAATGGTCTAAAGCGGAATATTAGGAAGAACCCACACTTGATCCAGAGAAATATGACTTGTTTCTTGACTTTTGTCAATTTCCTCTTGTGAATGTCTCGGCACAAAAGTTCTACAATCACTAATTGAGATTTGGCTCTGGCAAGTTCCTGCCAAATGTCCTTGTAGATCTTCTCTTGCAATTCGTTTGGTAATCTTTGAATATTATTTTTAAATGGGGTTTAAATACTTGTCTAGGTGTTGTCCAACGTTTGACTCCTAGCCACGTAGCTGGTTTCTTACATGACATGGTATGCCCACTTCAATGACGAGGTCCCGCTAAAGGTAGGTAGTGACAATCTGGAGACCATCGAGCATGTTCCAGGTAAGCGCAATCTTTCTTCTCCCACTCGTGAAGTGACACACCGCAACTGAAGCACTTGACTTAATCCCCTTCGCCCAAGTAGATAAATCCGGCTTTAGCTAATTCTTCGGGGGTAGGTCCTCTCAGATATTTTGGCCATTTTCCACGGAAGGTTTGGAATCGACTTTCAAAGTCGCAGTATTCAGGCAATCGCACAGGGAACGAATATTCGTCTTTCACAGGTTCATTTCGATGAGGGTACGGTGAAATCCGCAGTAGTTCCCTCAGTTTTGGATGACATCCGTAGGGTGTTATCTGCATGGTTTCATAATGATGACATCCACCATGAAAACCAGTAAAGTGAAAAGGTGAACGATAACGATTGGCATCGCTTTCGCATCCGTCAGGTTTGACACGCACAGCATCACTTTCCATGGTAAGTACAGTCATAGCAAAATTTCCATGATGTGGTACTGTATCGCTGAGGTCACAGCGTATGGCATCCCTGCCATCGCATTTACAGCATCGTACTCGAGTCTCTCGTTGGACTTGTGTCTTACACTTGATACTTGCTGTTTGAAACGATTCATATTTCTCGCTTGGTGTTGGTAGTTTCGGACGTTGTCGCTTTTTATATGCTGACCAATATCGGCGTGACCGTACGGTAAAGTGAAGTGATTGGGAAGCCTTACTCGCCTCTGGTACATGGTTTGATAGACTTTTTCCAAGGGCCGACTGACAATTTGGTGTGACCGCTCCGGTGGCCTAGTGGTTAGAGCGTCCGCCTCGGATGCGGGAGGTCGTGGGTTCGATCCCCGGCCGAGTCATACCAAAGACTTTAAAAATGGAACTAACAGCTGTCTCGCTTGGCGCTCAGCATTAAGAGGTTAGTGTTAGGACTGGTGTGCCTGGTGTCAGGATAATGTGACTGGCTGGGACATCATGCCACATGTCTGCGGCCTGATGCCCCAGTGCTAGACATTACTATAAACTGTCACACTGCAGACATCGTAGCGATATGACTGAAAAATTGTTAAAGCTACGTTAAAAATCTAAATCACACACACACTCACAATTTGGTGTGTGGGTAAACGTACAATCTTGTGTGGTTCGTTGGTGGTCACTTTAAAGTTTCCATCCTGTCCAGACTGCAAAGCTTCTTTCAATAGGGCAAAGTTCACCACTCGACTGGTGCGATAATTGAGAGTCAATCCTTTCACTTTACGCTCCGTGTGCACTTCTTGTTTGTCACGGTATTCGTAGCCATAATTTTTGGGACCGCCACTAGCAAATCTTAGAATCTTGTCGTTGGGGTGCTCATTTGTCCAGGTTCCTAAACGGTCTCCTTTGATGTCATGGTGACTTTGACCTAGTCGATCGATGTAGATGCAACTGTCCGTGTCAAAGTACAGCACACGATCTCCTAACAGTTCTAAAGCTTCGTACAGTTTTAAGCGAGCATGGGCTGTCACGTAGGCTGCAATGATGACATTTCCAAATTTGTCGGCTTCTACAAAGTCCAGTTCTTCTTCGCAATTGGCTAAGATCAAGTCCTCACGAACGACGTCAACATGTTTCATGTATTTGGTTTTGTTGTGAATCATCTGGAAGTAGCGGGAAGGTTCTGTCAAATACTCCGTCTTAGGTAAACACGGTCGTTGTGCCATTTTGCTCCACAAGCAATTCAACATCACTTTGGCAAACGATCGCCTTCCTTCGTTTTTCTCGATGTGGTCTAAAGTGATGCCTTCCTGCTCTAAGTATTTCTCTTTCAATTTCTTTTGGTCTTCGGGAGTGTGGCACCAGGAAGGATAGCCTCTGACTTCTTGTTTGTGTGGATAGTAGATGTAGTGTGTTTTTTCTTCTCTTCCCGTCTGTGTGGATAGTAGAGTGTGTGTTTTATGATTTCGCGTACGTTTGTGTGGATAGTATATATGGTGTGTTTTATGCGTTCACATTCGTTTGTGTGGATAGTAGAGTGTGTGCTTGTTTTCTTCTCTTCCCTTCTGTGTGGATAGTAGATATGGTGTGTTTGTATGGGTTCGTGTACGTTTGTGTGGATAGTAGATAATGTGGGTTTTAGGCGTTCGCGTACGTTTGTGTGGATAGTATATGTGGTGTTTTATGCGTTCGCCTAGTGTTTGTGTGGATAGTATATTTTGTGTTTTATGCGTTCGCCTTGCGTTTGTGTGGATAGTAGAGTGTGTGAGGCTTTTTTTCCTCTCTTCCCTTCTGTGTGGATAGTAGATATCTGTTTTTTTTCTTCCTCCCTTTCTTTCGTGTGTGTGTATTGGTCTTTGTCCCTATAAAACTCTCTTTATCCATATCAAATTCATGTCGCCTACTTACCTACAGCAGCGCGTATTCAGGTCAGCCACTTGCAACACTGTTGCCATTATTTCCCTAGTGTGGTGTACAGTGACGTCATTGAAGCTGGAAAGTTTGAGACTATAAATATAGACTTGGGTTTTTCCACAGGTTGTAGATATAAATAGATACTAAGGTTTTTAAACAGGAACGTCACACAAGTTGATGCTATAAATAGATAGTAGGCTTTTCCAAAGGAATTTCCCACAAGTTGTAGCTAAAAATAGATAGAAGGATGAGAAAAAGAAGAAGAAAAGATGCTTTTTGCAAGACATAGTCAATTTCACCGAGTGGTCTTTTGTCCAGTGGGGGTTAGACCAGTTGAAAAAAGCTGAAGACCTGATTGGAAAGGTAATGGAAGTAGAAGTAAAAAAAATCAAAGAGACACGGACAAAACAGAAAGGAGAAGGAAAACAAAAAGAGAAAAGAGGCGTTTGACAGACTCAATCAAAACTGGATGAAGGTACAGGAAAAATTTAGATCTATGGGACATCCTGACTGGATACCAGAGAAGGAAAAGAAGAAGAAGAAGAAAGGAATCATAAAGAAGGTGAGAAGCTAGTGGAAGAACTGGAGAAAATAACATAAAACCCAAAGGCCCTTTCAGGGCCACTTCATATGCTTCGAAAAGATTTATTTTTTCTTGACTAAAAACTTTTAGTCGATTGTATATTTTATGTTTAACTCCCCCAAAAATTATTATCTTACCTAAATGTTCTTTTAGTCGATTCTTTATTTTAGGTTTGATAGATTGATGTTCATCAATCTATGGTTGTGGTGTGTATGTCTCTGTCTCTATTTTGTATTTATCCCTACCTAGGTAGCCGCGCGTATTCAGGTCAGCCACTTACCACATTGTTACCAGTACCGTGACATCACCTCATCTGTTCCATTCATATTGTCACTATACAGTCCCAATTCCTTGTCGCTATACATTCCCAATTCCTTGTCGCTCTATAGTCCCACCCATGTTAAATTTCCCATGTTAAATTCCCCTTGTCGCCACGGTACAACCCTCCAAATTTAACATTACGGTCTACGTGTCGCTATAGTATCCCTATTAACTACTGTTACCGTCATGTCTTTCGAGGATTACTGTCATGCATTTCAAGGATTACTATGTTATGTCTTTTCCATGTAATCTGTACATTATAAATGGTTTTCAATAGTTAAAGACAACTTCTACATAGAAGACTTTAGAACCCTAAGACAAGAATATGATACTGTTATTTTCTGTAGAATATAAATCTGATTCCGATTTCCTGTCGCTTTACAGCACATGCGCATTCCACAGTTGAGGGGGAATAAGTATTTTAATTATATCCAGGTGTCTTAATTAGCTATTCTTTAGAAGCACTGGGAATAAGGTTGCGTGACATCTCAACAAGTTAACACCCAACACTAGAAAATACAGATATAAAGATAGTCAGTTTATTGTACAGGTCTCTTGTGCTCTGAGTCCGAAGAGCTGCCCAGATCCTCTTCAGCTAACCCTTAGCTACATCCTGCCTTTTTGCACCGTATAGGTATTGACACGATTAGTATGCTTTTTTCATGCTGTTTATCAAAGTGAATTACTTCTTATTCCTCAATAGGCCGCCTTGGTTAAAACAAATGAACAATAATTGATCTACACCCATATGGATAGATACTGTAATTCTCAAACAAACCACAAAATGCTTACCAAATATTCTCAAGGCTTTTATCTTCCGTCCTGATGGCCGACTTTTAAAGACCATGACCCAACATTCCTGTGCATAACTTAAATAAGGGGATAGATTATCTTTCCTTAAAAATACAAAACATATGTTGGGCTTTTTCTTTACATTATATCTGTAACGAATCTATGAGCCAATAATGTTAGTAATGGCCCAAATATTTTCCATGCCTGGTCCTCAGATACGAAAAAAAAGTTCTCGTCTTTATTTGACATCAATGATGTTGGAGGTGAGAGAAAAATACTTTCAGAAATGTAATTACTTGCATCGAAGACTATAAAAAGTGCACACACCTGTGAATCGTATCTTTAGATGATGCCAAAAGTACTAAGTAAATGCTATTATCCAGTCTACTAATACTGGCATAATACCCAGCATAAAAGACATACAGACTGGCAGACAGAGGGTTGGGGAGTGGTTACGAACGGACATTGAATGAGTTTCGAACACACAGAATCCATTTGCAAATCATACCTGCGTCTATTCAGTTGAGCTGAAATCTTGAACACTAACGAAATTTATTTTGAAAGTTAATTTTCAGTTGAATTTAAAGGTAATTTATTATATACAAAACTAAAGGTTGTACAACTTGTCTTATCGCATACATTGATCAAATTTGCTAAGTTTTAAATGAGCTGTGCGAAGAAAGTTGGTATCAATAAGAAAAATAATTTTAAAAAATCAATTAGAAATCACATTTATGATCATGCTTCTTATGATACATTAGTTTGTATTACTTAGCAGCTGTCACATGCCTTTCTTTATAAATTATATTTATGATAAATATAATATAGATTGCGTCCTCTATCAGTTACATGTCTTAATGGATAACACTGAGGGAAATCAGCTTTCTCTTCTAAATAAGCCGACAGTCAGCGCATTTAAGACGTTGCCTAATTGTAACCGGGTACTGCTGTGTCAAATCACAACTTGATCTATATATATATAATGCAAATAATACTATCATACAGGTTAGAGAATTTTTAATTCGTGCTCTACAGAGATTCGAACCCAGGTCCGCGGGTAAACGGCACCCATCGCCTTGCCTGCACGCACCAGCTCATATTCCGTCACGACTAAGCACGCATCACCAAAAAATGATGGTGCTGAATCGGTGTTATATGCACTCGTGCGTAGCAAACACACTCGCATGACGACCTGGTAAGTAGTTCTCATCTATCTACACAGTCGTTCCGGATTCCTATGAAAGAAATCAAGGTATACAGGCTTAATTATATAGAATTATAAATATACACCAGACAGAATGGAAAGTGCTATCCCTGGATTCTATAGAAGAATGCTTGATAATAGTAGGCAGAATTAATATTTACTACAAATAATACTATCATACAGGTTAGAGAATTTTTAATTCGTACTCTACGGAGATTCGAACCCAGGTCCGCGGATAAACGGCACCTTGATTTCTTTAATAGGAATCCGGAACGACTGTGTAGATAGATGATAATTACTTACCAGGTCGTCATGCGAGTGTGTCTGCTACGCACGAGTGCATATAACACCGATTCAGCACCATCATTTTTTGGTGATGCGTGCTTAGTCGTGACGAAATATGGGCTGGTGCGTGCAGGCAAGGCGATGGATGCCGTTTACCAGCGGACCTGGGTTCGAATCTCTGTAGAGTACGAATTAAAAATTCTCAAACCTGTATGATAGTATTATTTGTATTAAATATTAATATTGCCTACTATTATCAAGCATTCTTCTATAGAATCCAGGGATAGCACTTTCCGTTCTGTCTGGTGTGTATATATATATATATATATATATATATATATATATATATGTGTGTGTGTGTGTGTGTGTGTGTGTATATAATAGAAAGATCGTTAGTAAAACGAAGAACAACAGAATAACCAATCTGTCACTAGAAAGAAAGCTCTCATTATCCAATAAGACACACAATAACTCGAAATGAACAGCTGAAAACAGCTTGTTTCATGATATGAACAACCACAACCGTGACCAGCAATGCTTTAGCTCATGCTAAGTCGTCATGATTCGTAGCTAAGACGAACATATTGCTGTTGAATTTTTAAAAAATACCGCCTTTGAGGCAAAAGAAAAGCAATCTTACAAGACTGACATTAAATTGTGTTGGACAATCCTACTAATCAAACATAATGAGCTAATGTGCAGATGCACAGTTAAACCTGCTGAATGTATTGATACAGGGACTGATCCTCTGTAAATAAACTGAACGAGTCAACGCACATTACTCGATATAGGTCACCACGATCTATAAACACAAATTGCACTATCCCCCCAAACAAATCCACCAAAATAAAATAGAAACAAAAAACAACAACAAAAACAACTCCCCAACCTCAACACTCCAAACCCACCCCAACCCTTGATTCCATTTTCTGTGGAGACTGAAATAGAAATCTGTGCTTTATATTTGTTTTACATTAATTTTGGATTGTTCAACACCTAATGGCTGTATATATTTTTTACATTAATGCTGGATTGTTCAACACCTATTGGCTGTATGTATTTTTTACATTAATGTTGGATTGTTCAACACCTAATGGCTGTGCACATTTACTACAGTTGTGGTCAGAGGATCAAGAAAGTTAAGAACATAATGTACAAAAATATGTTAGTCGCCGCCAACAAATATATGTTTGTCTCCTTTTCGTGTTTGTCACCTGGTGGTGTTTGTCACCTTGTCGTGTTTGTGACCTTGTCATGTTTGTCACCTTGTCATGTTTGTATGTGTATCATGAGTCAATATAAATGAGAGTAATTGGATTTTTATGACCGTATAGTTATTGTATACAATGGACAGGTGATCAGAGAGAGAGAGAGAGAGAGAGAGAGAGAGAGAGAGAGAGAGAGAGAGAGAGAGAGAGAAAGAGAACTGTGCTAATGCGTTAAGTCTACTTCATACGTTATCTGACCGTTTATAAATACCACATGATGCTAGAACTTGACTATTTTATATCCACAATCCTCATGTAAATCATGACCAAGAGCGTGCACTTCAAAATATAGACCAGTTACCTTTCGGAATTTGTATGGACCACTGACTTTGGTTCAAAGAGAATATCTGTGTTTGTGATGACACCCTGTGAAAATGAAGGCTGTAGAATGAGGACAAGAGGGCCATTATTATTAATTTAACGTCGTTTCCAAATATGATTTACGAACAGCACTGACAAGCAATAAATAACTCCGCACCTTCTTTACAAAATTCGGCCAGGAGGTCAGATGCAATCAAAGTCAAGTTGGAATTACTTGAAGCATCCATATAAATCATGTCCTAGTTTAAGGTGATATAATTTTTTTATTATTATTATTATTATTATTATTATTATTATTATTATTGACGCATCTATGACCATTAGCGCAAGTTATATTTAGATTTCAAAATTCATGGTAACGTCTGAATCAAGGAGAGTACAGAAATTATGTGTGTATGAAATAAAAAAGCCTTTAGTCAACCATGAAATAAGACGCGTTCCTTTCATGCACATGTGCTACAAATAAGACAAAAGGGCCACATTCGCTGCAGACAAAGATACCTGCAACAAGTTAATTTACAGTCTGGAGAAAAGGAGAAAAATTGACATATCAGCACCAGAGAGACTATAATCTTCAGGACGGTAACAATAAAAAGTTATTAACTTAGAAAACCGCTCGTTTCCATCAAAAGAAAGAACTGGTTTCATGAGCAGAAAAAATACAAATCATTAGTAAAGTTCCTGAAAAAAAAAAACAAAAAAAAAAACACACCACCCACCCCCCCAAAAAGAAGAAAAAAAACATACACACGATGCAAATGACCTATTGTGAATACTCAGCCTCATTTGAACATAGCCGTATTTTATATTTCAATAAATCATGCATGCCCTAAATGTAACCTAAAGGTCAGAAAGGGACTCACTATAGATATAGGTTCTTTTCTCTTGTAAAATTTAAATGTTTATTTCTTTTCTATATCATACAAAAATATTTGCTTCTTGAGTTCATGTTCTTGTGTGCATTACACAATTAAACAATGGCCACGACCCATTATCAACGAATACGACTTACATAACTGAATAAATTTTGACCAGTGTACAACAATAACGAATTTTAAAGCCACTACAGGCTTTTTTTTTACTACCTAGACAAAAACAACCACACAGCCACTTTAGCTCACACCCCCTTTTTATTTCATACTTTGCATGACATTTATTTTCATGTAGTAAATGTCACGTTAGTAATCAATTTAAACCAATCCAGATGAACTAGAACCTTTACATGTAGGAATGAATTTAAACCAGTCCAGATGAACTAGAACCTTTACATGTAGGAATGAATTTAAACCAGTCCAGATGAACTAGAACCTTTACATGTAGGAATGAATTTAAACCAATCCAGATGAACTAGAACCTTTACATGTAGAAACGAATTTAAACCAGTCCAGATGAACTAGAACCATTACATGTAGGAATGAATTTAAACCAGTCCAGATGAACTAGAACCTTTACATGTAGGAATGAATTTAAACCAATCCAGATGAACTAGAACCTTTACATGTAGGAATGAATTTAAACCAATCCAAATAAGCTAGAACCTTTACAGGTAAAGTGCTAGTAAACATAAAAGATAATTTGAGGTCATTTAAATTAATTTCCCTTCTTAATCTATCATGAAGGCTGGTAAAGATTAGATCTCATTTAGCTTCGCTGCGTTAGTATTTTCCATATAAATCGTCATAAAGTTTTATATTTCCATGATAAAATATAGAAAGAATTCATAAACACACAATTGGAGTCAACACGATAACACCAGCAAAACAGATTTACGGAAAGAGCAACCGGAACTTTGAACTTTCTTTCCTGCGGCCACATGGAGAAAGGACGGTGAAATTAGTTACACTTGTAATGGTTATCAAGTGTGCATCAACGTGTATCATTGTCACGGTCACATATATTCACAGACGCTTGGATGGTCATTACATGAGTTATAAAAGTGACTGACCCTCTTTAACGTACTGCAACATATAATTACTGTCATCGTTCACTTTAATATGATCCGTAAGATGTAGAAATTTACCATTTAATAATTCCAATTTTTATGAATTGAACGTGTTTTCTGCAATTTGATTGGATGTAAACGGTCACGTGATAATGAACTGGAAATTTTTTACACATCGATAAATTCTGCGGACTACTTTTGTTTCCCTGTTTCCACGTCATTTGAAGTTTTATCTATATCAACCCATTACACCCTAATAACAACAACAAAAACTCACCCATCCACTCCTGTGATTTCCAATCAAAATTTACAAACCACAAATAAAACTAGACCATTATAAGTTAAAACAATGTAATTGCACAGACCTTCCTGCACTCCACCACGCATCCCTTTTGCCTACGAAGGCATGTGGTAGGCTTTACAAGCCAGTCTTCGGAAATTATTGCATTTCACCTCGACAGCATGTTACAGCAGCGGTTATTAAAGGCCAGGGTCATATGTCAAACAAGTGATCTCACTAAAAATGGACACGATTTTGCTTTTGAAAGATCGAAATGCGTAGAAAGTAACTACAACGTTGTTATAACAACACGTGCCATACGCAAGCGTAATTTTCGAGAAGAAAGGAATATCCTGGTTTAACCGCAACAACCATTTTTTATATATTAAAATAATGATTATAACAATATATCACTGGCATGACCCGCTATGACATTCTACCCCATATTACTGTATAAAGTATCGACGCATCTTGGCCAGCGAAGATCGGGCTATGTATTTTATCGCAGTTAAGATGCTAATGAAAAAAAACAAACTTCGATCATAAAAGCGAATGTTTTGTTGATTAAATATGCTGATATGATGTTAGAAAGGAAGTAAATTGGAATTATAAGGATTAAATGATCATGGTTGGGTATTTATCGATGTGTAAATTTTACCTAATCACTCACAAAGTTAACATAAAGTCCTTCGGACTTTATTTACTTTGTGAGTGATTAGGTAAAATTTACACATCGATAAATACCCAACCATGATCATTTAATCCTATATTTAAATTTTGTCATTTATTGACAAGACATATACACAAATAACCAACAAAAATTTTTATGCTTTAGGTTCTCTATTCTGTACTAAACGGCATGTAAAATTAAGTATGGTATTGATAAATAGCTGGAATAACTCGTCCGTTTGCGACAATAGCTGCTGTCTCACTTAACCGCATATTTTATATTCAAATCTGCGAAATGGGGTCGTTGTTTATAAAAGTGGTTTATGGCAAGTTTCAAAAATAGGATGTCTTTTATTTTTAATTATCCAAGTACTTACAAACGGTGTGTGGCATAATTGCACATCACAACTTTTAAATTCCAAGTGACTGCCACATATAAATCCATGATTCCGAAATAGATTTCTTGAATTCAAACAAAGAAGTTGATCACATAAACAATACGAAATTTAATCAATATTGTTCACCATACCAGTTTTCATGATTTTTTTAATTATATATATACACTTGACACATGACTAAACATGATGACAGAAGTAAATAATTTTATTATCCTGTTACTGGTCCAATATCATATGGGAAAGGTTCCTAGAAGAATATATACAAAATCAGTAGCAGACAGTGTCCAGACACATGTCTAACAAATCTCAAACGTGTCAGTGACACAACTCCAGAGCTCTTCTCGGTCAAGGGTTTGTCACTCGACAAGGAAATGTAGCAGTAGATAAATCATACTCTTGGCCGGAAATATGTAGATGTCAAAGAAGAATATCAGTTAATAACTATTGTACAAGCTTTCATTTTATGCAATGATTGTTTGCATATCAGCATGAATATATCGACTCTAAGAGAATGTGCATGAATAACTCTAAGCATGTGTAATAATGGAATCATGTTCCCTAGAAAGTGGAAGGTATCATGGACTGTATGGTACCTGTATTAGTCAATGGTATTATGTCTTATCTTCAAAAATTCTCGTTTTCTTAAATTGGCTAAGGTATATAATAGTACAGATATAATAGTACAAATTTAACAGTACAAATATAATAGTACAAAAATAATAGTCCAAATATAGATGTACAATCTCCTGAAAATAAACAAATCAAGCATTAAACTACAATACCTCAGTAAGTTCTAAAGAAAAACATCCTGAGCATAAAGAACAAACTTGAACGATTCTAATATATTGTTACTTTTATCGTACAATGCTTCCGCGTGTCATTTTAAATTCAAACATGTGTCTTTATCTGTCACAGTTAAAAGAACTATTTCTGCCTATAGGTTTGTTAATATCATTTAACACACGGTTTAAGATCATATTAGAATCAAGTTTAGATTATATTGCATCATATTACTGTCCATATCAGATCATATGACATCATATTAATGTCCATATGAGATCATACGACATCATGTTACTGTCCATATGAGATCATATGACATCATATTACTATCCATATGAGATCATATGATATCATGTTACTGTCCATATGAGATCATATGGCATCATATTCCTGTCCATATGAGATCATATGACATCATATTAATATCCATATGAGATCATACGACATCATGTTACTGTCCATATGAAATCATATGACAGCATATTACTATCCACATGAGATCATATGATATCATGTTACTGTCCATATGAGATCATATGACATCATATTACTGTCCATAGGATTGTACTAGATTTTGTTTAGTCGTGTTATTATCTCTATCATGATCATTCTGTTACTGTAATACGATAATATTTACATCATGTTACTGTCTATACGATTGTATTACATCATGTTGCTGTCTGTACGATTACATTACATCATGTTATTGTCTATACGATTATACCACATGATGATGATGGTTATACGATTATACTACATCATGGTATTGTTTATACGATAATACTACATGTCTATACGATTGTATTACACCATGTTGCTGTCTATACGATTGTATTACATCATGTTGCTGTCTATACGATCATATTACACCATGTTACTGTTTATATGATTATATTAATCATGTTACTGTTTATACGATTATACTACGTTATATTACTGTGCGTACGAGTATTATGCATCATCTTATTGTCTATGTAATTATACTACATCATCTTATTGTCTATACGAGTATACTACATCATTTTACTGTCTATACGAGTATACTACATTACTGTACTGTCTATACGAGTATACTACATTATTGTACTGTCTATACGAGTATACTACATTATTGTACTGTCTATACGAGTATACTACATTATTGTACTGTATACGAGTATACTACATTATTGCACTGTCTATACGAGTATACTACATTATTGTACTGTCTATACGAGTATACTACATTATTGTACTGTATACGAGTATAGTACATTATTTTACTGTCTATACGAGTACACTACACCATCGTATTGTCTATACGAGTATACTACATCATTTTACTGTCTATATTATTATAGCATATCATTTTGCTGTCCTTATTATTAAACTACTTTGATCAAAACTTACATCTAAGCATACTTTTTGAGACATTGGATTGTTTACCTGAAACGTTTCACAAAAATTATAAGTAGAAATTTGTAACCCGTAAATGATAGCCATTACTTCAGCAGTCAAAATAATGTACTCCTTCTTAGCACGCAAACAATTTTACGGCAATATTTAAATACTTTCAGATTTCTACCTTATCAGTCACGTTACTATTATCATTCTTACTACTGTTTCTTGGCATTTGTCAAATTACTTTAGAAATCAGTTAATGTTTTGTTGAACCAAGAAAACCTTGAATGTTCAAACACTGTTTCAGTTTTATCGTGAACGTCAGTTCATTGACGAACTTTAAACTGTCTCAGGCTTTCATTCACAGTCAGTATAATAACACAAATAAATAACGATCTAGAGCTTTTTGAGGCGTGTATGGCGTAAATAAAAGTTTGTGTTAGGTGTAACCTAACTCTGAGTATCGCATCTCAAAAGAAAAGAACAAACTCTCAAAATGCTAGATTGCCACGCACTCAACGCTAATTTCTTGTCAGTCAAGTTGGAAAACCGTGGCAAACTGAGCTTATAGGGTTCCAGACCGGCACAAATGATGCAGTATTGAACAATTCATATGCTAATTAAAGAAAATGACGAAAAAGCCCGATGTAAAAGGTTCAAGAGTGAATGTAAAGTCTAAGTAAACTTATACTGATATCACTAAGTTCACGCGTTCTTAACAACACCATCACCTCAGTGTCAAAATTGATCAAGAATCCAAGCATACATACATGTGACAAAGAGAAAGCTACACGTTATATACATGTGACAAATAGAAGGTAACACGTTATACGCATGTAACAAAGATGAGGTAACACGTTATATGCATGTGACAAAGAGAAGGCTAGAATTTTATATGCATGTGACAAAGAGAATGTTACGAGTTAAATGCATGTGAAAAAAGAGGTCATATGCATGTGAGAAAGTGTAGGTTACAAATTATTTACATGCGACAAAGAGAAAGTTGCGAACTTTATGCATGTAACAAAGAGAAGGTTACACCTGAAAAGAGGTTGCGAGTTATATGCATGTGACAAAGAAAAGGTAACGAGTTATGTGCATGAGACAAAGAGAAGTTTACGAGTCATATGTATGTGACAAAGAGAACGTTACAAGTTCTATCCATGAGACAAATAGAAGGTTAGAAGCTATATGCATGTAACAAAGAGATGGTTACAGGTTATATGCATGTGGGAACGAGAAGGTTAAAAGTTACATCCATATGACAAAGAGTAATTGTTAGTTATATGTCTGTGAGAAAGAGAAGGTTACAACTTAAAGGCATGTGACAAAGACGTCACGAGCTATATCATGTGACGATGTGATGGTTACAGGTTAAATACATGTGACATAAAGAATGTTACAAGTTACATGTATGTGACAAAGAGATGGTTACAGGTTATATGCATGTGATAAAGTGAAGGTTACAAATTATATCCATGCAACAAAGAGTAGCTACGAGTTATATACATGTGAAAAAGAGAAGGTAACAACTTTAAATGCAATTGACAAAGAGGACAAAAGTTATATGCATGTGACAAAGAGAAGGTTACGAGAAATATGCATCTGATAAAGAGACGGTTACAAGTTGTATACATGTGACAAACAGAAGGTTACAAGTTATATGCACATGTGACAAAGGGATGGTTCCAGCTTATATGTTTGTAACAAAGAGAGGGTTACAAGTTACATCCATGTCGCAAAGAGAAGGTTACGAGTTATATGCACGTGAAAAAGAGAAGTTTACAAATTATATGCACTTGTCAATATACTGCATATATCAATTCTCAGACTCTCGTTTCTTACCTAATACGTCCTTACCTAATACGCCCTAAAATGTATTTAAAACAGACTATTTTCCGTTGCAATAATAAATGATACTTATTTTTCACTATAAAATTTTTAATGAGGCCGTGACTTTCCACTGTTGAATAATTGATCCACTCTTCTCTAACCGAACGGTTATCCTGTTAAAATAGTTTTACTTGTTGTAACGGCATGGTTTATTCCACTTAACTATAGTGTCGGATACGGTACGTTCGCATCTAAAGGAATGGCGTGTCAATTTGAAACTGATTGTCTTCCCAACTTTCTTTTCCCAACCCAAGCATGCAATTATCAACTTAAAGGTACCCTTTACAGCGATTGGAAAAGCACTAAAACACTGATATGTAGCGCCAAGTCACATTTTTTCAAATAAGACAATACATGTCCGAGTGTCGTCATGGTATCTAGGGAATTGTCACATAAATCTATCAGGGTGTAGTTATCGACCTTTTGCTGACTGGTTCTCTGTATGCAGTGATCGGTAAAAGTGAGCGCTTTAGATCACTCGACCACAGGATATCTATATGACTAACTTTTGTCCATGATTATACGTTGTAAATAACATTTTCACATAACTTTTTAGTTCAGAACATTCTAGAAGCATACTTGTTTACGTAGCAGAGTACAAGGTTAGTCTTATTTACAGTTAGAATAAGTTCTTACGTTGGAGTGTGTGTGTGTGTGTGTGTGTGTGTGTGTGTGTGTGTGTGTGTGTGTGTGTGTGTGTGTGTTTTTTGGATTTTCAACGTAGCTTTAACAATTTTTCAGTCATATTGCTACGGTGTATGCAGTGTTGGAATTTATAGTGATATCTAGCACTGGGGCATCTTGCCGCAGACATACAGCATGATATCCTACCCAGTCACATTATACTGACACCAGGCCGACCAGTCCTAACACTAATCTCTTAATGCTGAGCACCTCGCGAAGCATCTGTTAGTACTATTTTTATAAGTCTTTGGTATGACTCGGCCGGGGTAGAATTTAGTTCAAAGGTCAGGACCGGAGTAAATGTTCTGTAGAGTTTAGGTCAAAGGTCAAGATTGGAGTAAGTGGTCTGTAGATACTGCAGTAAAACATCAGTGGTTATTCACTATTTTTAGTCGCTTAATCAAACAAGTTTAACACATTATTGATCGTTTGAATTTAACTGTTTCAGAGTAATCCAAGGACGTGCTATTTTCTTTAGGATTATGCTCAACGGCTGGGCACTATTTTCTACTTTCAACTGCTTACGTAAATACCTACGGGCAATAATGGCTTAAGTAAAGAAAAATGATATAATCCTAGGTTATCTGATGTTGTCCAAAATGACAGAAGCATTATAAGAAGTAATATGTTGAAAGCCATTCCATGATCCATTTATATTAACTACAAGGTATGCACTTTTCTTTTGCATTGGTACGTTATGTTGTTAAGGGTCGAATAACATCCATTTCTTGAAAAGATCATTCAGTGGGTAGGAGTACATTGCCCATGTTTGGTAGACAATTATATTGGATCATCTAGAAATATTGCAATCCCTATAAACTCTTTTCTAATTTAATATCATCAGTAAAGATTTGATATTATTGCCTAATTGTACAAGTGGTTCTTTAAGAACTAAAGTAGAATTTGTTCTAATTGTATAAAATTTGTTGTCCGAAGTTGTTAAAACCACACTTCGAAAGGAAAGAGCTCGACATTTACAGCAGGGCTAAAGGCGGTACTTTGGACAATCGAAGTTTTCAAACAGCAACCTGGAAAGATGAGGAGGGGGTTTCATTTCAATATTTATTTATCAACTATCATATTGCGTTCAACTATCTTGTCTTGTGGTACTAAGTTATATATGTAAGGTATAGATGGTTCAGTCATTTTGAACTAAATTTTAGCTGTTTGGGGAGATCAGTTACCGAGATTAAACGTGGGATCAAGGTCAGCATATATTTGATATACCTTATTAAATAGCAATATTAGATTAGTCACACTATTTGAGCAATAGTTTCTAAACTGGTCTTTGCATGCTGAGATCCCATTTACCAGGTATGTAAGGTGCTACTTTTCTTTCATGGTAACACAAGAGACAACTTCCATGCTAAATAAAAAGAAATCTAAAAGAGAAAGCCCGCTGATCACAGTTTTGTTTTGATAGAGCCAGATTGCATCAAGTTAGAGCAAACAAATAGGACATGATTAGAGTATTCTGTATGTAAACAAAGTACTTAGAATTAACAAAGGTGTAGGCTTAGTTTATCTCTTTTGTAATTTTATATTCAGTGATTATGAAGTCAATAGTCTTCTACAAACAATACTCAATCCTCTGTTCGAATTAAAAAACAAAACAAAATAATCTAATAACAGATCAATTTTATTTATAAGAAACAACTTTTAAAATTTAACCTCTATCTATGTCGTAGTTATATATTTATTTACGACTGCATTTTTAACCCGTTAATGATGTTTCAACCATCTAAAGATTCCATGGCATTGATTTCTCTTCTCGGCCACATTCAATTAAGTTACTTAGGACTGTGTGCATAACTGTATACGCAGGAGATCAAATCTTGAAGCAAAAACAATTCTGACTCGTATAGAGTAAGATTCCTGTTGATGTGCTCATTTTAAGTTATTTTTAAGTCTTACAGCCTGGCTCCAATTTCACTAAATAGCTATAAATTTCTTCTTTAAATTGTGATATTGTTATGTTTCTGAATGTTTCGTTGGTAACACTGAATTTTGTTAACAGAATATTCAGCAGGCATCCGTGATGGAAATGCATTCATAAAATTATATCATTTTGCTATAGGAGTCTTGCATTATTTCTAAGAAAATTTGAGTATTTCATCAAATTCGAGTTTGAAAAGTAAATAGGTTTCTATGATTTAGACTTTAAAACTTAAGTGTGATTTTACGACCTTTCCACATATCTACATGTGAAACAAACATTGGCGTTGTCTGAGGCATCATAAGCAAGAAATATCTCAGTTAGATAGAAATTTTGAGAATATTAGTGTCTCCGTGACCTGCTTCCTAGATACATTTAGTCATTGGGATTGGTAACGTTTTGATGACAATGTTTGTTCTGTCTCTAATAGATATCAAGAAAACTACAACTTCCTATGTTTGTTGTTCTTGTTATTGTTAATGTTGTCTTTGTTTTTGGAATTTATTATCGTTTTTCGTGCTGCTTGAATATCATGATGTGAATTCTTCCATTCAGTTTAGATAGTTTAGAACGTGGTTCTAGCGTTCAGCAACAAAGGAAATTATTTTATCTAACTTTGATCTTGCATCATCTATAAGATGACAATTCATCCACTTCCTGTAAACTAAAACTCTTTGATTTTATGCACGATAGATCATACCAGTTTTCTTTGAGCTGTTGAAGCTAAGTAAAGAATGACTTAGATTCAAAACGATATTATCAGGTATGTATTTTGTGGTAATTCGCATTGTTGTGCTTAGTCAAATTGTGCATACAAAAAGACATTGAATCGCATGATATCGACAGAAGCATAGAACGAGCAGCGGAAAATTTCAGATATGTTCGCGCATTGTGATGGTATAAAGAATTTGCAACATTCCTCATTGATTCACTCATTTGATATAACAATACGGTTATGTTCCTTTTGTTTGGACAGAGCAATGTTAAAAAAGAGTTTTATTTGCCATTTTTGGGTACGTGGATATATGATGTACGTTATGGACATAAATTCTCCGGGAGCGTTGATGCATTACAAGAACTCGTCTATAAGTCGTATCCAACTACACACTGCTCAGACTCAGTTTTGTCGTCGCATAATGCATCGGTAAATCTACGTCTATGCATTTTGTTCAGACTGATCAGTAGAATAAGCAACATAGACTTTGATCTGCCGTCGTATCGTGTGCGATCATAGTTGCAGTATGTACGCATTTAAATACAGTAACTGTCAATGGGATTCTCAATCGCACACAGATGCATGCACAGTTCCCACATTCCCACATGCAAAACAATTAGCTAAAGGTTATGTATAGGGCTTTGCTCTCTTATTTAAATTCAATAACTGCAGTTAATCACCAATGATCGTATTCAGAACAAGGAATTGGTAAGCTGAACTAATACATCATACAGACTGAAGACTTTTTTTTGTGTCTTTACATGGCCACATATTACGAGACAATTACTAATTTGGAATGCTTTTTGTAGATTTTCTGTAGCAATCTAATCGGAAGTTCTTAACACATTCGTGTGTTCACATTGGTTATGTCTCACATGGAAACAAACGAGCAAAGTTGTATACCCAAGTTTCATTATATTTCATTATGTCTTAATGTACGATCAAATAGATTTTACAGGGTTAACTATGCCCTCCGTCCTTAGTGTATGATGAGATACATTTTACTGGGTTAACTATGCCCTCCATCCGTAGTGTATGATTAAACATAATTTTACAGTTAATTATGCCCTCCGTCCTTTGAGTATAGTTGCATAATAATAGCCATTAGTGTCAAACTGGTCCAGTACTTCATTGAAGAGCCATCAAGTCCTATCACGACTTCGGATCAGTATCTTCACACAAATAGAGAGTTCGCACTGAATGTGATATACATATTACATTAGTTACAACGATACCAACCTTAATCGGTTTCTCGCGGTATTTATAGCGTGTCATTTTAATCATACGTGAATTAGTTTTTAGCTATTTTCTGTGTTTTTCCTTTGTTTCAAATGAAATTTTATTTGTAAGCATTGTAACTCTAACAAGTAGCCACGAATAAATTTTACTTCATATTAAAAGGTCGCTTGTACAAATCCTCACAACATCAATTAGAATCTAAGTATTTGAAAAGCAGTTTTTGTTAGGAAGGATGTCATTTAGTATTTCTCCCGTTTTTGATATACCATAATTTATCCAAGTTTCGCGACGTGAGAAAATAGTAACGGTTGTCTGGTGACCACAGCATCTGTATTAGGCTAATAGATTGATTTCATGGTAAACCCTTTGCCTTAGACATCGGTTCATGGTAAACCCTTTGCCTTTGACACAGGTTCATATTACACTGTTTGCCTTAGACATCGGTTCATGGTAAACCCTTTGCCTTTGACACAGGTTCATATTACACCGTTTGCCTTTGACATCGGTTCATGGTAAACCCTTTGCCGTTGACATTGGCTCATCGCTTAGCATAATACACTAGTTGTTGGAAAAGAATGAAAAAAAAAAGAGAACTTTAATACTTCTTTGCTCAACATTTCGCTGGAGTACTAGTAAAACAACGAAACAAATTCATGTCAGTTGTCAATAGACGGATAAGATAAATATCACCACATTAGAGATATCACTTTTATCGCCACTTTTGGAA
This sequence comes from Megalonaias nervosa, assembly GCA_016617855.1. Taxonomy (NCBI): domain Eukaryota; kingdom Metazoa; phylum Mollusca; class Bivalvia; order Unionida; family Unionidae; genus Megalonaias; species Megalonaias nervosa. The sequence goes on from JAECUM010001760.1 coordinate 59,275, forward strand.
CTACTTTCTTTTCCCATTTAGGAAATATATTTGTTCTTATACATGTTATTCGGATCTGTATTTCCATATTTATGCCTATTTCATTTTTTGTCTTTCTTTCTGTCTTCTTCTTCATCCTCTTCTTCTCTGTCTCTCCATCAGGATGAACAGATTGTAGAATTTGCTATTGCTGTAAACCCTCCTATGTATTTTTATTTAATCAACAAGGAGGCGCTATTAAATAGTCTACAAACGAACTCCAAACAACAAAAAAGTATTCACTTGTTTTATTAGATTTCCATATGAATTCTGCAAATTATTAGTGAATGAACTACATAAACTGTTGCTAGTCACGCAGACAGTGTACACACAGCGACAAATGGACGCACTTTTATGAGAAACACTTGATTAGATATAGTAATAAAATTATTAAAGTAGCGATTCTAACTCCCAACACAATAATTATCATGTGTGAAAACAATGGAGATATCAGACATTGACGACTGTTGGCTGCAAACCTAAATTGTATAATAGAAATTTGGGAGTAGCTTATGTTACCTCACTAGACCGCAAAAGGTTGCTAAGGCCAACAATACAGGTTAAAATGCAGAAATGCAAACAATAAAGTAACAAATTCCATACAACTAGACTAGCATTAAAATCTTTTGTTTAAAGATGTCAAGTTTTGAAATCTGTCGGATGTGTCCTCTACATTACATTTTTACATTCCTATTTATATACCTACGCTAAAAATTATTTAATGTAATAATCCGCCCAATAAATGTGTTAATGAAAATAGAAATCGTATCGTTTTCGTTTACGAAGAGTCTGTTATTTGAGAAAATGCACAATTTTAAGCATTATTTATACAAGATAAATTTATAAAAGGTCGCCGTCATAAAATTATTGTACATTTCGGATTTTCCTTTTATCGATGTTGTAATGCAGCCATTGATACAGAATGGAGAAATTATCCATGCAAATCTACAGTTTTTCCCTTAAGATATATAATCAAAAGAAAATATACCTTTTTCGATTATATAAGGAGATATTTCCCTCGTGAATTGGAAATATTTTGTATTGTCCCTCGTGGATTCGCCACTCGTGACAATACAATTTTCACATTTCACTCTTAAACTATTTCTTTATATCTAATCCGAAAGTATAGACATCAACTATTGTCGTTTTAAAACTGGTGTCAACATTTGAAGATTAGTCAACGCAACAAGATAAACATATTGAAGTTGTTAATATTTGAAGATATATTCAGAGCGGCTGATTTTATTTTTCTACTTAAAGAGTAGAAGTATTCGGGAAAAGAGTGTGCACCACGAATTAGTTTGGTTTTGCGCGTTAAAAATGCATTTGCTGAACAGTTTTGAATGAAGACATAGTAATTACAATGTGTATGCGTGTGTGTGTGTGTGTGTGTGTGTGTGTGTGTGTGTGTGAGAGAGAGAGAGAGAGAGAGAGAGAGAGAGAGAGATGCTTACAAACGTTGCGTTGGTATATGCTAGCTATTTAAAATCAAATTATGCATCACAAATGACATACTTTACCATGTCTAATTCTGTCAAAGTATGCACGTGTTTTTAAGACACGGTGACATATAATAAATTTGTAATATCTTGCATCAGAAGATAATAACACTGATTAACGTTGTCAGTCATTAGAATTATTTCAATAACGTCACATAACGTTGTCAGTCATTAGAATTATTTCAATAACGTCACATAATGTTGTCAGTCATTAGAATTATTTCAATAACGTCACAATGTCTGTAAACTTAGGAACTGATCACACAAAGTAAGTACTGCAAAATAAGAAAGTCTTTTATCTATTTGCAAAACAATCATTAGGCATTGTAGTTTATCTACCTGTACAGTTAGTCAAAGTATATATTTTATAGATGAACAGTGTAATAACAAGACTAATGTCACATTGTTGACTGTGGCTGTTTTGTTCATCCATTTCGCCTTCAAAGTTAGGGTAAATTCGTAGGTCTTAATTATAAAGGCAGAGATAATGAGTCAACGCGTGCATTGAATAGAAAATGTAACGGAATCAGTGCCATTAATTGTGATGTCTAAGCCATTAACTAACAGAGTTATAAAATTGCAAATATTAAATGCAATTAGGTAATGACAGTGCGTAATGTTGTATGCTTTTTGGATGGGTCAGTCAGTTGAACGGGGTATCGTCGTAAATGTGGTAGAGAAATCAATTAATCAGAGGATTTTATTTGCGTTTGATGAAAAACAGGGGTTCAATCAATAAATCATTCACTCGTCATTATGACATGGGCCATTGATTACTGGCTAGAAGATATAACAGGTAGATGGTTATAGACCCTACCTCTGAGGTCACTGTGACCGTAGAATTGGAACAGTTTCATCAAAAGAAACAAAGATTTTAGTTCGTTAACTTCCACTCATTCCGCATGACCAAAACAATGCTCTCAAAGGTAATAAAGAAGTTGGATGGGGACTTTATATGTATGTATGTATGTATGTATGTATGTATGTATGTATGTATGTATGTATGCATGTATGTATGTATGGTATGTATGTATGTATGTATTGTTACGTGTAGGTTCGTACAAATGTAACAGAAGAAAAGAGTGAAGTCAACAAGCTTTGTATATTTTAACAAAATAATATATTTCCCGCGAAAACAATGTAAAAATTGGTAAATAGGACTTACGGTTTGTGAATATAATCCAAAATTTAATCCTAAGAATGAAAAAATACAAGTCCTATCACTAAATAGTTCTATTAGAATCCAGGTTCGAATCTCGACGACACACAAATATGGAAGGCGATGACGTAGATGTGGTCCATGTACGAATATCAACAATTCCTCAACTGAATCAGAGTCTTTGTTTCCGAATAATTCCAGAATAAATTTCCATGAATATCTTTCATAATTTTTTTAAGAAAGTCAACTTGTTGAGCTTCCAGGAGAATAAATTATTAAATCCAAAAAGCAGATGAAAAACAAACAATCTGGCAACAAATAAAAAAACACCTTGTTCCGTCAAGATGTTAAAACGACTCTCACAGAAAAATATTAAGAAGGCGTATTTAAACCCAAGAAACATCATTTCAAGTCTCGCGAGATGGGTCATGTGGTCTCTTACTACAAGAGATCTATCACGTACGCCACTGTAGCCCCAATTAAGAACCAATAATAAAAAAATCGTTGTTTACACAAGGTGATCACGCAGGCAAAGTATGGCCTTAATACTGACCAATCATTTTAACTGCCTGTTTACGAACTTCCCAACCCAAGACGAACTAGGTTAACTAAAAATAATTCTCATGTAACACGTTTTACGTTTTAGATAAACAACATTTACTAAAAGAAAATATCGAATTACTGAAAAAAAAAGAATTTTGAATCCCATGAAAATATTAATTGCAATAAAATGTAATGAAACAAAAATAAAATAAAAAGAATTTCAAAACTAACACACAAACAATTTAATTACATATACGTAACACTTCCCCCATAAAGAAAAAAGAAAGATTTATATAATAAAGCTTTCTTTTTACCATATGTAAATTATACATGAGGTAAACAAAATTACATAAGAAAATACTTATGAATTATATAAAGAGTATATGAAATAATATTTCTATACACGGGAAAGTGCATCTGCGATCAAATTGTCTTTTCCTTTGATGTGCCTGATGTTCAGATTATACTCTTGCAAAAACAAACTCCACCTTAATAATCTTTGATTTTTATTTTTCATCTTGTCGATGAAAGTAAGGGGGTTGTGATCACTATACACAACAACCGGAGAAGGAGCTGAGCTAATGTAAACTTCAAAATGTTGTAATGCCAATATTAAAGCCAAACATTCCTTCTCGATTGCTGAGTAATTTCTTTGGTGCTTATTTAATTTCTTAGAGAAATAGCACACTGGGTGATCAACACCATTTCTGCCTTCTTGAATCAAATCTGCTCCAACCCCAACATCACTTGCATCCACAGAAAATTTAAAAGACTGATCGAAATTTGGAGCTGTTCAAACCGGCGCACTTTTGAGTATGGCTTTTAATCTATCGAAAGCGTCCTGACATTTTTTGATCCAGAGAAACTTATTTCTCTTACTTAACAAATTTGTCAGAGGTTCAGCAATATTAGAAAAATTGGAACAAAACTTTCGATAGTATCCGTCCATACCCAAAAATCGCATTAATTGCTTTTTACTGACAGGCACAGGAAAATCAGAGATAGCCTTCACCTTAGCATCAATAGGTTTAACTTGACCATGTCCCACAATATGTCTTAGGAAAGTTACACAAGCACGGCAGAACTCACTTTTAGATAAATTGATTGTCAAATTAGCATCAGTGAGTCTTTCAAAGAATTTCGGAATCGTGGCTAGATGTCCTTTCCAGGTGTCGTTGTAGATGATGACATCATCAATATAAGCATCACAATTATCTAGACCGGAAGTAATCATATTCATCAAGCGTTGAAACGTACTTGGAGAACCCTTCATCCCAAACGGTATTGCTTTATATTGATAGAGTCCATCTGGAGTCACAAACGCCGAAATTTCTTTCGCTCTTTCCGTAAGTGGAATTTGCCAAAATCCTTTCAGAAGGTCAAATTTGGTGACGTACTTGGCATTTCCAATTTTATCAATACAATCATCGATCCTTGGTAACGAAAATGAGTCTGTTTTTGTTACGCTGTTCACCTTCCTATAATCAGTGCACATACGGAAAGTTTTATCCGGTTTCGGAACAAGTATGCATGGTGAACTCCAATCACTTTTACTGGGCTCTATGAAATCGTTCTCCAGCAAATACTGAATTTCCTTTTTCAAGTATTCCTGTTTGAGAAGGTTCATCCTGTATGGGTGTTGTTTCACAGGTTTTGAATCTACAATTTCAATGTCATGAAAAATTTTGTTTATCCTTGTAGGAATATCCGGAAAAAAGTGCTCATATTCAAATAATAACTGTTTAAATTCATTTCTTTCTTGTTGTTGCAAATGTAAAAGTTTCTGGTCTAGATCTTTCATAATTTCCGAATTCCGAAGATTTGTTGCTCCAAGATCAACGGTGTCCAATTGAATTTCTTCAGTTAAATCCTCAGTTGGTGCGACAGGTACAACTAAATTAATGGTATGATTTACTTGGCTATCTCTTTCAATATACTAGTACTCCATTAATTTATTTAGCCCAGAGTACTATTATTATAATTTAACTCATTCATTTTCTTCTTTACTTTTTAAGGGCGGTAAAATCTTAATTGAAGAAAATTTTGAAGAATGAGCAAGAGAGAATGAACTCTATTACAAAACTGAAATATTCTCTCAAGTAAAGTTTTGTGAAACTATAGTGTCACTTTTGACTTCAATTGCGGAATGCCAAATTCAAGCATAACATGCTGGAAAAGTCCAGACATGAAATTTGACCTTTGACCCGATAGGACAGATTTGGGACGGCCAAATTGAGTAAAAAACGTTATTAAAGCTTTCATTATAGTTTTGGTTTTAATATTCCTCAAAGGAATTGCCTCTGGGAATCTTGTTGACGCACACATAATGGTCAACAAATTTTGGTTACCTGACTTGGTCTTAGGTAAGGGACCAACACAATCTACCATTATTCTGCTTAATGGTTCGTCAAACGTAGGCGTAGGTTGCAAATGAGCCTTAGGTATCTTCTGATTGGGTTTTGCTACCATTTGACAAGTATGACAAGATCTGCAGTATTTGCAAACATCACTTTAGATTTTTGGCCAATAGAAGTGATTCAAGATCTTGTGATAAGTCTTATTAATCCCTAAATGACCAGTCAAAGGAGTTTCATGGGCCAGGCTAAGAATTTCCTGTCTGTAAGATTTTGGAACTACAATTTGATAGTTCATGACCACTCGTCACCAGCAGGTACCTCGGAAGGTCTCCATTTTCTCATAAGAATTCCATTTTTAATGAAATAACAGACAGGTACTTCAGTGGCTTCAGTTTCACTAATGGCCCTCTGAAACAAACAGGAGATCTCAGGATCTTTTTCCTGTTCGACGACAAGTGATTGTCATTTATCACCCTGATTAGATAAAAGAGAATGAGTATTTAAAAGAGGATCACTGTGATCAATGCCACCAGATTGATCCAAATTAGAAATGAAAGTGACCTCATCAAAAGCCTGACCAATACATATGTCAGCTAAAGGAATATTTTCCTTATCAAAATCATTCTCAAGAGCTTTCTTTGACATAGCTCTGGTAACTGCACAAGCTGGGTATAACTCAGGGTATTCTTTTTCAATAGGATCAACGTTGTGATCCAAAGAAGGCTTGTCAGTTACAAGTGGATTAACCACAACCTTGTCTCCAACTAGGTCGTTGCCTAGCAACAAATGAATGCCCTCAACGGGTAAGTTAGACACTATACCGACTGTCACAGGTCCTGAAACTAAGTCTGATGACAAATTTACAGAATGGAGAGGAACATTAAGAAAGCCGCACTCTACTCCCTGAATGAGAACACTCTCATTAGAACAGGACTTCTCAGAAAAAGGCAAAGTACCTGATAATAAAAGACTCTGAGAAGCTCCTGTATCCCTTAAAATTTTAATAGGGATAGGATTGGCCAAATCACCCAAGAGTGATATAGAACCCTTCGACATAAATGGTTCATAATTCTGCATAATAAAATCAGACTGGGATTTATTAGACCCAACAAATGTATTGCTTTCAATACATGACCGTGACCTTGACCTCTTAGAAATAAGAGCATTTGGGATAGGTCTATCTTGATTCTGATGCTTATATTTCAACTTGAAGCAATCAGAAATGACGTGTCCTTTTTTCTTGCAATAGGTACACGTAGGCAGAGACAAGGATTTTGAATCAAGTTTATCAGAAGCTTGATTTTTAGAGGTTGTGCCAGATTAAATTTTAGGAGGAGTCGTATTAGGCTGAAATACCTTTCTACCAGTAGGCTGCTGAGTAAAAGATTTGCTTACAACAGGAACTTTATGAGTTAAGGAATACTCATCGGCAGCAAGAGCAGCATTTTCCAAGGTTTCAATCTTATGCTCGTCAAGATACATTCCAATGTCACCATGGACACAGTTCTTGAACTCTTCAAGTAATATGAGTTGTCTGAGACTTTCGTAATCTTTATTGACCTTTCTAGAAGAGCACCACCTATCAAATTGTTGTGCTTTTTCCCATGCAATTTCGACATAGGTCTGGTCAGTTGGTTTTCTAGAAAACCTGAGTTTCTGTCGATAAGCCTCAGGGACCAACGCATAACCCTTCAAAATACAGTCCTTAACCACGTCATAGTCAGCACTCTGCTCTAGTGACACTGAAATGTAAATATTACGAGTTCTACCAATAAGTACACATTGCAATAATAGAGTCCAGTACTCCCTTGGCCCCTTGAAACTTTCAGCAACTTCTTCAAAATAAGGAAAATATCTATCTACTTCTTCTTCCAAAAAAGTGGGTACTAGCTTGATATTTCTTATAACATCAAAAGTAGGGGAGTGTTTTCCTTTTTCCAACTCTAATTCTTTCATTCTAATTTGGAATTCCCTTTCATCCTTCTCTCTTTGTATTTGCATCTGCATTTGCCTTACTTCCGTTTCTCTTTCCATTTGCATCTTTTCTATCTGAAACTGAACATTTCTTGTCTCCAATTCCAACCTTTTTAGCTGGACTTCCATTTTCAAAATATCCAAACACTACTGGGTAAAATTCAAAAACATTCTCTACTTTTGATGATATTGTGAATTAAAACCTGTTGTTTTCACTAAAAATTTCAAACAAAATGTAAAATAGTACTTGGAATTTGAACACTAGGGGAATTTAAATTTCAAAAACAATTTTCTGAAATATTTAACCAAAATTCATATATCCCAAGAACGAGCGACCCAATGTTCTCCTGTTACGTGTAGGTTCGTACAAATGTAACAGAAGAAAAGAGTGAAGTCAACGAGCTTTGTATATTTTAAGAAAATAATTTATTTCCCGCGAAAACAATGTAAAAATTGGTAAATAGGACTTACGGTTTGTGAATATAATCCAAAATTTAATCCTAAGAATGAAAAAATACAAGTCCTATCACTAAATAGTTCTATTAGAATCCAGGTTCGAATCTCGACGACATACAAATATGGAAGGCGATGACGTCAGATGTGGTCCATGTACGAATATCAACAATTCCTCAATTGAATCACATTCTTTGTTTCCGAATAATTCCAGAATAAATTTCCATGAATATCTTTCATAATTTTTTATAAGAAAGTCAACTTGTTGAGTTTCCAGGAGAATAAATTATTAAATCCAAAAAACAGATGAAAAATAAACAATCTGGCAACAAATAAAAAAACACCTTGTTCCTTCAAGATGTTAAAACGACTCTCACAGAAAAATATTAAGAAGGCGTATTTAAACCCCCCCAAAAAACATCATTTCAAGTCTCGCGAGATGGGTCATGTGGTCTCTTACTACAAGAGATCTATCACGTACGCCAGTGTAGCCCCACTTAAGAACCAATAATAAAAAAACGTTGTTTACACATGGTGATCACGCAGGCAAAGTATGGCCTTAATACTGACCAATCATTTTAACTGCCTGTTTACGAACTTCCCAACCCAAGACGAATTAGGTTAACTAAAAATAATTCTCATGTAACACGTTTTACGTCTTAGATAAACAACATTTACTAAAAAAAATATCGAATTACTGAAAAAAAGAATTTTGAATCCCATGAAAATATTAATTGCAATAAAATGTAATGAAACAAAAATAAAATAAAAAGAATTTCAAAACTAACACATAAACAATTTAATTACATATACTTAACAGTATGTATGTATGTATGTATGTATGTATGTATGTATGTATGTATGTATGAGTATTAGAGTTTAACAGCACTTCAGCACATACAGCTAAACATAATTGTAAAAAATCTTAAGTAAGATAGACCATTCCCAATAAACGCAATGATAAATTCCTTTACGTAAAAGTTAAAACGTTAAGATGTCAAAATTTCATAAAATATATATATGTATCTCCAGTGGTGTGATTGGTGATGCATCGACATAAATTTAATCAACTGAATTCATAACTAAAATATTTCTGTCTTACAGGGTGGAAGTCAATTCATGAGGTTAGAATGCGTTCCACTGGCAGAGTATGCAGTCTGGTCGAGGTTCAACTGTCAGTATGTATGCATGAGTTAGCTACGTGCGTCCTAAACGCGATCGGCACAATACCACATCTCTCTATAATTTGTCTTATATGAAGGATGCCAGTCTCCAATGATGGGTCTGATGTTAAGATGCTTATATGG
>JAECUM010001761.1:0-40540 GCA_016617855.1 Megalonaias nervosa
GTCGACTAGAGAGAAGGTAGCTGGAAGTGGTGTACATTTGTTCCTTGACATTAGCTTGTTAGTAATCTCAAATAGCTCTTTGCAGCTGGAGCTTTCCGTGATCTTAGTACTGTAGTGGGCTGATTTCGCTGCATGGACTATGTTTGTGACATTCTTCTTAGCGGCCTCATAGATCTGCTTATGAATAGTGAGTCTGGTGGAAAGCCAAAGCCTCTCAGCTTTACGGCGGTCTCTTTTAGCAGTGCGAAGCTGGTCACTAACACTGCTATACCACGGAGAACACTTCTGAATTGCTACTCTGCACTTGGTTGCTGGGGCATGTTTATCAAGCAATGAACGCAGGCAGTTATCGAGTTGTTCTGCTGTAGGAGGTAAGCTAGTTGTTAGGTTTGCTTGGATGTCATGCATTAGTTGGGTTCTGTTTATCATACGGAGGTTTCTCTTAGTAGCGAATAAAGGTGGAGGGTTAGGGACTGATACGTCAAGATGGCATATAATGCAGAGGTGATCTGATGAAAGTTCGTGGGACACCAGGGAGGACTGTAGAATATTATCATCAGGTCTGTAAAGAATCCAGTCTAAAATGTGACCATGTTTATGGGTGGGTTGGCTAACTGACTGTTTGAGGTTGAAAACGTGAATGGAATCTAGGAGTTTTGATGTGCGTGGGTTTCCAGGACAGTCAAAGTGAAAGTTGAAATCTCCAAGAATAATCAGGTTGCCACCTATCGAATTTCCATACTCCAGGAGATTCGGAAATTGCTCCAAAAAGAGAGATTCTGTCAGCTTGTTTTTTCTACTAGGAGGAGGGCGGAAGAGGCAGAAAAAATGGACTGACCTTGTTCCAGTGTTAGTGTAGTTTGGACTAGTTTAAACGATTGTGTGGTAGAAATTGAAGGTTGTAGTGTAGTTAAGACGGTTGATCATGGAGTTCTTTGCGATTACAGCAATTCCACCTCCGCGAGAGTGGCGGGGGAACGACTTGATGGAGTAACCGGTGGGTGTTAGATCCGCGCACTTGGGTTCATCGCCTGATATTTTTAGCCATGTTTCTGTCAGGAAAAAGACGTCGATATTCTCATCGTTGATAAACTTAACTATTTCTGTGCGCTTTTCCGATGGTCCTACTGATTGGGCATTGAATAATGCGATGCGCAGTGGTATCTCCTCGAAAGTTGACACAAGGGTTGTCGATTGAATTGGGTTTTGAATTAAGTTGTCTAAAGTAACGACCGAATTTTTAAATTTCTGTACCGGAGAGGGCGAAAGGGAGATAACTGGAATTCTTCTTCCTGTTCTACGCCGGCCACCTTTGAAACAACGCTTCCTTTTTCGCTTCCGTTTACAGTTATGCAATGATGAATGTAGTCCCAGGTCGTTTAGTCTAGTGCACAATGTAATGTGGGGAGCCAAGGAGTGGTCATTTAACGCAATTAATGAGGGTCCATCATAACATAAACGGGCGGACTGGCGAGTATCACGTGATGGCGGTTTGTTCGATAACAAAGGAATTTGTAACAGTGGCGCAAGACAGCTGAGAAAAAGTCTAATTTTTCTCGTTTCCAGTACAAGAAGATGAAGAAACACATTCGAATAGAACAGCCAGTGCATGATGAACACAATAACGCAGACGAAGACAGACAACAAGCACACAGATCATGAAAAACGGCACAAAAATCAGGGACAGCTGCCTCAAGCCGGTTAAGCGATAGTGGCCATCTTGAATCAATCTCCCTTTAGTCCATAATGTAGCTTTACTACGCTGTGAAATCCATATATTTTCTTCCTTGTATTATTGAGATTTCAAAAAGATTCGAAAGGTATGTGATTGCAGGTATGCAAAATAGTCTACCTTATTGCTGAGTTGGTGGGGCGGGGTTAAGAGTTTAAAAAATGAGTTAAAGTCTACAAAGCGGATACGTTTACATCGAATAATTCGACTGTGAATGCATGACTCGCCTTCACCCCATCCCACTCACATTACGACACGAATCCATCGCATGTTGGCCAACGAACTAGCCCCACAGATGAATGTAACTTGGTTAGTAGTGCAGCCAAGTCGACCAAGGCTATTTAAAAAGCAAACAGACTATGAAATTAATGATTTACATAGTTCGCCTCTATGCAGATGTGAGCAGTCTCCAGTAGCCATTCGACACATTAAAAAATTATAATGCAAAAAACAATTTCGACTAAAGGGATCCTGTCAAAGAAATGTTGATTCCTGTGACAGAGCATAGAAGACATAAAACAATAAACAAACAATTTTTTTTTCAGTTGTATCAAAGCAGAGGTACTTAGCTCAGCTGATAAAAGATCATATTTTAAAAAAAAATTGTTTGCTTATACGAGCCAGATTGGACTAGGTGAAAGCTGCATACTTTGAATAAATCTGTAATGTCAGCCGGTATAGCCACTTTTACGTGCATCGTAATTATCTTGATTAGCCACTACAGCCGATGAGTTCCATCAAAATGCATTAGGTCCCCACAACTAATTCCTACGCTCCTTTATGGACAATACAGGGAAAATGTGTTGAGGGTATCCTATCACTGCTCCGCTGCAGGCTAAGATGTATATAGCATGGAGAATTCTATGTGGCCTGAGCAAAATACAAATTTTTAACCCATTTTAGTAAAGCACAAAATGTAGGTCACAGCGAACTACTTTGCTTCTAAGGGTGTAGTACTAGCAGAGGTGGATGCAGTTATGTTCATGATTTTAACATACACAACACCCAATAAACGATTTTTAAGCAAAAAGAAAAGCTACAAAGCCACAGGAGCATAAAATATAGGTAACAGAGACACGTTTTCTGCAATAAGTGTAAGGTACTTATTAAGATGCAAACCCTCACCAAGTTTCATGGATCAACGTAGAATAGTATGAATACAGCATGCAAAAATGCATGTGGTCAGGAGCTATATGCAAGCACTTATCCAAAGTCAGTAAATGATGAAATATAGGTCCCGACATGCTTTCTCTTCGCTACAATGTGGTTCTAAAAGATGCATGTCACCATCAGTTTTCATGATTTTAGCATAAACAGTACTGATAAATAAATATCAAATATAAAATGTCTAAGCCAGTGAGGAGTAGAATATTAACTTTACTGACCGCTTCTGCAATGAGGGAAGGAAGTAGTGGTCATCAACATGTACCAAGTCATAAGGTTTCCTACCTTTGTATTTGATGGTATGTAGAAAGCATACGAAACAATCGTCGGGTCAATAGCTAAATTAAAAACTCAACCGAAGACTGTGAAATGTAGGTCACTTTGACCTTTTTGTATGGGTATTTTACTAATAGAGATTTATACGATGTGTTTGCTACCGTATAGATCACGTATAACGCGCTCACAATGTCAAATAGAGTACACCCATATCTGTTGTTACATAATGTGCTGTCAGATCCGGCTCTACCCTATTTGCTCTAGTTATTATTTCAATGCAGGCTCTATTCTACCTGCGTAAGACGCGACATCATAATTGTTGGTTTATGCATATAACGGTTGAATACGTATAATGCATAGGAGATAAGACTGAGTTGACTGGAGAATGTAATTATATAAAAATTATATAAACATATTCTTTGACTCGAAAGGCTGAATTCGTAATGAAGATTATTCACTTTCTGCCTGTCCTTTTATGGTGTGTTACCGGTGTTTAATTCCCCAACTTTTCGCGTGCAAACAATAAATGTTAGCTCCCGTGAAAGGACTACGAGTTCCCTTTCTTTTCTTTAATACCAGTAATTTTTTTAATGCTCGAGGTCATCGCATTGTAGAAAAAAAAAATAAAATAAAAAAATAAAAATAAAAATAAATAAATAAATAAATTAACACCGCTGGTTTAATTTAGTTGCAAATGCTTATTTTTGTCCTTCCTGTTTAACGATCTTCGTCACGATAACTGGGTACATTCGTGTACAGTATGCATATCAGTAGTTAATGGGGAAATCTGGGTACACATAGACTTCTATGTTTTAAAAAGTGTCCCGGCCCTTTGGGGACAAGATTTATAGTGGCAATGGGCATTAGCATTACAGATAGGGTCCCGGCGCTTTGGGGACAAGGGGAAATTTAACATGGGAATATTGGACCTGTTTAGGGACACTGGACACTGGCAACCATGTTGCAAGTGGCTGACCTCAATCGGAAGGAACGGTGTGGCAAGGGGGATTGACTTGAATACGCGCTATTGTAGGGTCAAATAAAGACATAGAGACATAGATTTATGAACATAAATATATCACACAAAAAGCATAAACATAGATTGATGAACATCAATTTCTCATACCAAAATATCGACTAACATTTTAAGGCAAGAGAGTAAATCTTTTCGAGGCAATGGAGTTGCCCTGAAAAGGGCCTTTGGGTTTCTTCTTCTTCTTCTACTGTCTACCTCTCTTCTTCTTTCCACCACTTCCTTCTCTTCATTAAATTTGTCTTCTTCTTCTTCTCATTCCTTTCCTCCTCTACTTTCTCCTTCTCCTCCTCCTCCTCTTTCTTCCTCATTCTCCTCTTCTTTTTCCATCTTCTTGTTCCATCTTCTCAGTTGTTCTTTTTCTTCTTTCTCCTCCTTCTCCTCCTTTTCCTGTTTAATCAGCTCCTTTAATATTTCTTTCCCTTTCTTCAAATTATTGATATCTATGCTCAATCTGTGCGGGCTATGGGCACCATACAGTATCCTAACCAATATTTCCTCCACCATACCTACTGTATCTACTACCTCTTGCAATTTCATCAGTTTCTACATTTTGCTGGCCATCTTTTGTTATTCAGTGTTGAATGGTGCGAATGACGAACGCTCCAATTTATGTCTCAAGCACGGATGTGAAGGAACACATTCCCTCTTACCAACTACCCATATCACCTACCAAACAATTCACAATGATAAGAGTGATAACCTAACATAAATTTTTATACTAAAGAACACAATCATATTAACATAACCACTATACTTTCTATCATTAGATAGTGGAGAAGGAATTTTTTTTCTATATACAAAACACACCATTACCTACAATCACCTCAGCAAAGGAGTTAGTGTTTCTAGTCACACTTCTCCACATTCACAAATATTATTTACTTTAGGGACAAGGGTTTGTTAAGGGAAAAAGACACACACACACACACACACACACACACACACACACACACACACAAAACGTACTGGCGCACACATACACAGACACAATGAAGTGTTTATTGTTTATAAACAAGTCACTATACAATATTGTTTGGTGTTCTAGGGACAGTTTGTAATGTTCTTAGGCTCTCTACACTTGGCACAGTCACACAGGGTCCTCCCGGAATGGTCTTTCGGGGATGGCACCTCACAGTAGAGATCGTACCGAGCCCACTAGAAATCGGCTGATAAACGAAATTCCAGAAAGCAAGTCACTAAGACACACACCACTTTACGGCCCAAATTCACTGGATACAGTGCTCGTAAAAAGAGTTCTTAATCCACCAGTCTGAATACTGTCATTGACTTCCTTTCATGGAATCTGTTGTATCACGAGTGATAAAGGTCGTGGCATGGTAGCCAGTTTTTTAATACCTCTTTTTGTCGGAGGTAATAAATGTACTTTTTGCACAGAACTGACCGTATTCCAGTAGCGAATCCAAATTGTTTACTCACTAACTCACACGCCACACGTCGCACTGACGTTTCCTCTTGAACCAAGATTAGTCCCAGTAAAAGAGTTTGGTAATCCACTAAGTCTTTCTCTGGAGTTCGGTGTAATATGGCTAGCCTTAAAGAAGTAGGATGAGTAGCAACCAAAGTCTTCTGGTACTCGTCCAGTTGAACAATGTCTGGCCACTGGAACACTTTCAAATGAATCAGTCCTCTTATAGCATTTAGGTACCAGTGGTTCCAACATCGATGACGTAACGGATACAATTGTTCTTTGCGTTGGATTTGTATTTTGACAAACTCTCGGTAAATGCGTTCTCTCAACTCTACATGCAACCACATATGTTCTCTTTTAAAGTATCCATCCAGTCTCCTCCACGAATCAGGAATCGCTGGGTCGTGGCTAATAGCCTCGTTTATATTTCTGACTGAAGTAGTGTCCTCCCATAATCAGTCTTCCTTTACTTTGGAAAAGAGCATAGTTTTAAAAATGGAGAAATGATTTTGAGTTTGCGTTTCACTTGTATTTTGACATACACTCAGTAAATGCATTCTCTCAAATCCACAGGTAGACCACAAATATTCTCTTGTAAAGTATCCATCGAGACATTACTGGGGTCCTACTAAAGGTAGATAGTGACAGTGCGAAGACCATCGAGCATGTTCCAGGTAAGCGGAATCTTTCTGCTCCCACTGGTGAAGTGACACACCACAACTGAAGCACCTGACTTTATCACCTGCTCCCAAGTAGATAAATCAGGCTCTGGCTAATTCTTCGGGTGTAGGTTCTCCCAGATATTTAGGCCATTTTCCTTGGAAGGATTGGAATTTACTTTCAAAGTCTTAGTATTCAGGGAAACGCACAGGAAACGAAGATTCTTCTTTCATTTTGATGAGGGTACAGTTAAATCCGCAGTAGTTTGCTCAGGGTTGGATGACATCCGTAGGGTGGTAGTCACATGGTTTCACGTGGAGAATGACATCGACAACGAAAACCAGTAAAGTGAAAATGTGTACGATAACGAGTGTCATCTCTTCGCATCCATCAGGTTTGACACGTACAGCATCACTTTCCATGGTAGGTATTGTAGTAGTAGTAGTCATAGCAAAGTTCCCATGATGTGGTACTAAATCGCTGAGGGCACAGCGTACGGCATCCCTGTCATCGCAAGGCACAGTATCGCACTCCACTTGAGAATCACCGAACTTGAATGGTTGTCTGTTTAAAACGATTCATCTTTCTCGCTTGGTGTTTGTAGTCACAATGAACTAACGGTCTTGGACGTTTTCCTTGTTTATACTAGTCGTAATGAAGTCTCGAGCTTGTAAATCGTTCCTTTTTTATGTCTAGTTTGGTAGTCTTCCTCTTTTCTTCCTGGACAACGGTGCTACCTTCTCTAAGGTAGTGTCATACGTGTACCGTAGTGTGATGGGTGGAAAGGCCATATAAAGGTAAGGACAGTGCAGAGACCATTGAGTATGTTCTAGAATAGCTGAATCTTTATAGATACATCGATCCATACGCAACCTCAGACCACAACTGAAACACTGTACTTCGTATCCCAATCCAGTCTCAGGTCCCAAATAGACAAATTCTGTTCTAGCTAAAACATTTGAAGTAGGTAATTCTTCCCTATCCGTGGGCCATTTTTGAAACGTTTCTAATCGACTGGCACAGTCACAATGGTCAGGCAAGAAGACAGGAAAATTGTATTGTTTGAACTTGGAGTTCTCAGTGGGTCCCTCAATCGATTCTTGCTGTGTCGAAGTCGTCCTTATTATTGGTGGCTATCGTCCTGGAACCATTTTTTTTTACCAGTGTGTCCGTACGGCAAAGTGAAAGGTTGGGAAGTTGCACTCGCTTCTGGTACACGATTTGATATACTTTTTTCCAATGGCCAACTAACAATTTGGTGTATGGCTATACGTACAATCTTGTGAGGCTGGTAGGTGGTCAGGTTAAAATGTTGATCATCTCCAGACTGCAAAGCTTCTTTTAATACCCAGATGTTCACCACTTGACTGGTGGGATAATTGAAAGTCAATCCTTTCACTTTACACTCCGTGTGCACTTCTCCTTGGGGTTCCCGGTATTAGTAGCCGTAATTTGTAGGAAAACTTAGAATCTTGTCGTCGGGGTGCTCGTCCGTCCAGGATCCTAAACGGTCAGGGTGTCGGTGACCAGGCGATTGATGTAGATGCAACTGCCCGTGTCAAAATACAACACATGATCTCCTAACAGTTCTAAAGCTCTGAACAATTTTAAGCGAGCATGGGCTGTCACGTAGGCCGCAATGATGACATTTCCAAATTCGTCGGCTTCTACAAAGTCCAGTTCTTGTTCGTAATTGACTAGGATCAAGTCTTCACGAATGACGTCCACGTGTTTCACATATTTGGTTTTGTCGTGAATCATTTGGGAGTAGCGGTAATCGGACAAAAACTTCGTCTTGGGTAAACACGGTCGTTGTGTCATTTTGCCCCACAAGCAATTTAACATCACTTTAGTAAACGTTCGCCTTCCTTCGTTTTTCTCCACGTGGTCTAAAGTGATACCTTCCCGGTCAAAGTATTTTTCTTTGAATTTCTTTTGGTCTTCGGGACTGTGGCACCAGGAAAGATAGCCGCTGGCTTCTTGTTTCAGTTTCAAAAAGGCATCCACGTAGTCTGCGAAAATGCCTTTCTGAGTCTCGTCACACTTGTGGTACTGTTCTGTCTTGAGAAAGTGGTAAATTTCGTACACTTCTAACAATTGGTATCCTAGATCCAGAGCTTTAAACAATTCCACGCTGACCCACTTTCCCGTCAATGCGCGTTCTTCCTGAGTGTGATGACAAGGTTGGTCTTGGTTGCAAATTTCGGCACAAGTATGGCACAATGGAAAAATCAGTTTTCCTTGGCAATCGTAAGGTCAAACGGGATGATACAAGTCCGTTGGAGGCAAGACTTTACATTTAATCAATCCTTCGTATTTTTGAATGTTGTCCGCATCAATGTGTTTCGTCAGCAATTGCGGGTGACCTGCGTGAAGTGACAATATTTGCACACGTGAGGATACAGCGAACACATGTCCAAGTATTTGATTTCTGCTCCTTTCTCCTCGTCGGCGTGGTACAGAAAACAGGTGGCATTCGTCCGTCCTCCGTACAAACAGTCCCGTGGGTTCAGAGGGTCCACCAGCTTGTAACTTTCCACGATGCGTTTAAACTCGGGATCGGTTTTCAAACGGTGATCGTACTCGTGTTCCCTCATTTCCACCACATGGTATCCCTGCTGTTCTAACCTTAAGCGCCGCTGACAAGTGGCCTGGTACAAGTCTTCCATGGAATGTTGTAAAAACTGATTTTTAATGTCACGTTGAAGGTAACAGATGGGACATCTGTGTAATAAGCAACCGTAAAAATCGTACACGATCTAAGTCCCAGCCATCCACCTAATACGTTCCGATGGTCTTTTCATCTCCTCCTTTGCGGGCATGTTGGATCCATTTGTCTTCCTTGTCGCACAAGTATTGTAGCCAGCGTAGGGCTTTGACCGAGTATTGACGTTAGACAAAATTCGTCGTTTGAGGGCGGATGACAGCCAGGGTCTTCTCAGGCATGAATCGTTGGCTGTACACTAAGGAACACGCTTTGACAATAGCAAAGGCTTCTTTCAAAGGATCGATCCCTCCGTGATCCATGAACAGTTCTCGAAATTTCCACAGCAACACCGTAAAGTGTCCACGTCGGAACGACAATACTTTAACATATCTTCCTGAAAGTCGAAGGTGTCCGAGACGTGAGTGTGGTACCAAGCGTAGAAAGCTTCTCGTTGTTCGGTGCGCATGTTGTCGGTGTCGTAGTAGTGTGCATCAGGCAAATAGGGAAGAACGGCGTGTTGATTAGCTTCGTTATTGAAAACGTGCGAAAAATAGCCTTTGGCCATTTCTTTCATTGCAAATGTTTTAGGCGTTTGACTCAATGGCATGGCCAAGTAACTCATCGAATCTTTAAACTGCACTTGTCCCACTTGAATGGAAATTATTTTGGCTTCGTTCAAGGTGCCTTTAGGACGTTCGGTGCTTTGTTCCGTATAATATTTCAGAAGAAATTATCCATCGTATCCCGAGAAATTGTGAGCCATCACCGTGGCATAGCGATGACAATCTCCGTAACTTTCGATGTCCTCTTGGCTCCACGTTTCGTCGATGGGGTCTAAGATCCACTGGGCGAAATCGGCCAGCGTGTTAGGTTCTCGAAAGATTTTATTCACGTCCTCCAGGAATCGGTGAGCCACGCAGAAATTAGGAATGTGAATGACAGTCTCTTGCATGCATTCGAAATCGAAACAAATGAATTGCCTTTCATCTTCTGGTCATCTTTTTCCTCCTGTTGCGGTTGATATTTTTAATATAGCATTCGTGTTCCAAGTCCACGATTTGGCGATAAATGTGACATCGCATCCTTCCTGAACACATGTGCGTCCACAATGTTTGTGTTGCTCTCGATTGTTATTCCCATGGTCACATTTCTCACAATAATAACTGTATTCCAGGAATCCGGTGTTATTGGTGACGGCATCGAAATGTTCATCGTGATGATAGACGTGAATGTATTTTTCCGTCTTTGAAATCTTTGCTTGGAAACAACAGAGGTTCGCTCACTTTTTGAGGGTGTACTTTCAAGGTGTAGCGTGGGGCCAAGATGTCTTGCAATTTTTGCATTTCAGGAATGCTACAGGGCGTGTCTTTAGATAGGCAAACTTGATGTAACAGGAATTCTGCTTCTCTTCGTTGTTTGGCTTGGTTCGATTTTTCGAATAGTTTACAAGACTGTTTTCCATTCTACTGTATTGTTCTTGTCAGCATACGTTCGTCCCACCATGATGGTACGGGCTAAACACATCTTGTCTTGAGGGCTGTTAATTTCGAAGAGATTCTTTTTGGTGCTACGAAGGTTGTTCACCAATAACACCTTTATACGTAGTCCGCTCCCTTTGGGAAGAGAAACGTGGGTCATGTACAGTGTCGTTTTTCCATTGGTGATGTGAAACTTGTCATTGGATTGTTGTACGTGTTGAATCTTGTCGATGACTTTGGAAGGTGTCAATTCTGCTGGGCTGCTAAACTCGATCCAAACAGACGACTTCAAACTATCGTGATAAATGGAAAGTCTCAAGCGATCGTCTTCTTTGGCTTCACATTGTCGTTTCAGTGCGGTTAACAAAGAATCACACGCATTGGTGATGAACTCTTCTGCTTTCTCCAGTGGTACGTGAGACTTGAAATCTGTAAACTTCACCGTGTACGTGTAGGCCGTGGTTCTAAATTTTCTTGAGAAGCGCTTTTCCGTCTCTCGAATGTGGTAGTACTTTTGAGGGGTTATTGGTGGTGGACTTTGGTTTGACGAAGACTCTCTATGTTTGGATTCTGGTTCACTCATGTCATCTTGGAAATCGCTGGCATGAATTTGAGCCAAGACTTCATCTACTGTGCGAGTCGATAGGTCACGTTTCGCTTCTTACTTTCTTCTCTTTTCTCCACGACATGATGCAGTCGTTTCATCTTAAGTGCAAAAAGTCAAATGACTACATTTTAAACGCCATGGTCCCTACATGTCAATTTAAGGTCAGTGTCTTCCCTATATAAAGGGTCAGTATCTTCCCTCCAATATTCATTCACTCTCAATCCTAGCAGAAAGATGGAAGAGCTAACACAGATCGAACTTCTGATCAAAGCTTTGCGAGGTGTTATACGAAGGTTTTCTTCAGAGAAGCCGACGGATTACTCCCCCTTCTTCAGAATGTCCACAACGTCAAAAAAGCAAGTCAAGCGTCAAAAGAGACAAAATTCAAGATACCTGTTATCATTGTCAAGAGAAAGGACATTTGTCTTCAGACTGCCCTAAGAAACAACAGAAGCAGAAGGAAGAGAGGGGTTCAGAACAGGAAGGAGAGGTAGCCTCCGAAAAGAAAGAATCCAGACATGTCCAGAAAGAGAAGAAATAGAAAAAAAGAAGACGAGAAGAAATTGAGAAGGAAAAACATGGGCCAGTGACGAAATTCAGAAAAGGAAAGAGTAAAAAAAAAGAAAAAGAAGAAAAATGAATTTTTTTAAAGTGATGTGTTGTGAAATGAATTGTACATGTATACCAGAGAATATACCAGAAAGAAAAACGTGTTTCTTGGTTTTGATTTTTTAGAATAAGGACCTACACACGCACTCACACACGTCCATCATGGGAAAAAAGGGATTTCGAGTTTTATTTGATTTTGGCAAATGAATACCATCTCTTTTCGAGAGAGGTGGGTGGCGCTGGAAAGGACCGCTATGTGTGTTTGGATATTTTATTTTTTTTTAAAAAAAACAAACTCAGGAACGGGAAGTAAGGAACTTTAACTGCCTTATTCCTTTGCCACGCCAAAGCGTACTTCTGGACCTGCTCCTGTCGATGATTTGGTAGAGATCACTAGCGTTGGTATCTCAGGCGTAGTAGTTGTGTGGACGGGGTTGGACTGTGTGGCACAGGAAGGTCTTTTACTCTTGGATCGTATTAAAGAAGTCTGATACAGTTGTTTCAGACTCCTTAACTCTGCCAAAATGTCTAAGAGTACCGTCACCGTTTGACTTTCACTGTCCTCCTTCTCTCCTAGATCTTGTTTCTTGTCTGGTTCTTCTTCTTCATGTCGTTTTCTTCTTGCCTCTTCTTCTTCTCGCTGTTGCTGTTGAAAGAGAAAGGCTTTTCCCCGCTTCTTTCTGCTGTTAAAAAATATCTCCAATTCTTTCTGTCTCTGTTTAAACTCCTCGACGTACGGTAAAGAAGGAGAAGGTGGCGAAGGTGCCTATTACCGGAACAAATTTTTGTGTGGAAGAGATAAAATCCACTAAATCCCAATTAAAATCGTTCTCTTCTGGAAGTAGGACCGTGTTTGCTTTGGTAGCCTCTGCTATTCCATCACTCCTCGTTACCACGGCCGGTGCACCCCAATTCATCGTCTTCTTAGTTTACGTCATGTTCTAACTCTATCGCATTGATTCACTGCACAGAGATGCTAGCGCGCCTATATAGGGAATGTGACGTCACAGGCAGTTCTCTTCGGATTGGAAGACAGACTCCGCACTGTGACTGAATTTTGTAACGCGTGTTGGGATTGGTGAAAGAACTCAATCCGTTGCGATCCGCTCGTCCACTATTAATAACCACGGTTCACCTCATTCGCTTCACCTGTTCTCGTCACAAGATGTGGACTAACGTAAAATCGTCTACCCTCCTATCGTCTATGCTGTTCAACCCGGACCATCCCATATATGTCAAATCATCATAGGCTAACACCCAGATGACAGAGACAGCCCTTTGGAAACGAGGAATCTATGTGGAAAGACAAGGCTGTCTGAAGAGAGTCTTAATGTACGACCCAGAGGTAGACGAAGTTTGAGGAAGAGAAGATCCGTGGATGTCCTCTATGTTAACTGAATGGTGTTAAAAAAACATAACGAAAGGCCCTTTTCAGGGCCACTCCATTGCCTCGAAAAGATTTACTCTCTTGCCTTAAAATGTTAGTCGATATTTTGGTATGAGAAATTGATGTTCATCAATCTATGTTTGTGTTTATATGTGATAGATTTATGTTCATCAATCTATGTCTCTATGTCTATGTCTCTATTTGTCCCTACAGTAGCGCGTATTCAAGACAATCCCCCTTGCCACACTGTTCCGTCCGATTGAGGTCAACCACTTTCCACATTGTTGCCAGTGTCCAGTGTCCCTATACAGGCCCAATATTCCCATGTTAAATATCCCCTTGTCCCCAAAGAGCCGGGACCCTATCTGTAATGCTAATGCCCATTGCCACTATAAATCTTTGTCCCCAAAGGGCTGGGACAATTTTTAACATAGATGTCTACGTGTCCCCAGATTGCCCCCATTGCCTGCTACTAATATACACACAGTTTTAAGAGAAACGGCAAAAGGTGTTAGCGTCCAGGCTGGTGGTGGTACTAAACTCGAAGTAGAGAGTCAGTCAATAACTTTGGATTATTCGGTGTGCTGAGGATATACTCAGGTTAAGTGGGGACCTTCAGCGTAATCTGCAATATCAGTATTTTCTAGTCGAAAATTTCTTTTAATGATAACCTCTTTTTATAAGAAACGGTTGTGATTATGCAATCCTTCTTGCCCAGAGCGTGCGTGATGTAACACATCGCTCCTACACCGTTCAAGATAGATGCTTTAAACTTTGGGATATGATTGGCTGGTGGTATGTAGAGTTGTACAGTTATTTAAATCTTACGACACAGCTCCTTGGTGGTTGGCGTGGGTGCTGTCTTTAAAAAATTCAAAAACAGCTCCTAAATTGGGATGTTAACATGTCAGAGAATCGTTTTCTGTGTGATTATTGACATGCGCGACAAGGTATGTCACACAGGGGTTTGAACTGGACGCTGTGTCATACACCAAGGACCAACGGCTATGAAGTCTGGATCACAAATGAGAATGATTTATCACCATCCTGTATCTATGTATACACTTATCGGGAATGAAAAGACAAATTTATGTATGTGACTAACATTGTATCTTGTGTTAAATCTTTCTTCCCGGATTTTGCCCCAGGATCATATAATAGAAATTATTTACACAACCACCCTGAACCATATAAACGTTTCCTGGGTATGAAAATACAAATTTATGTGTGTAATTAATATAAGTCCCGGGGCTATTATTTACCCTTCCCCCAGACGTCGGGACTTTACCCCGGGGCCACAAGTAGTTGTATGTGGTGAATGGGAAACGAACGGGAATCATCATGGGGACAAAAGTGTTTATGGAGGCAAATAAAGTCCATAAAGTCAAAACTGTTAATAGGAATAAAAGTGTTTCTAGGGAAAATATTAATGGGTACTACGGGAATGGTAATGTTATTATTACCAACAAACAAGATCATACATAAAACATAGACAAATACATGTGGCAATGACTTGGTGGTATCTCTCTTTTCATGAGATTTGGGTCGCCCAGAAAAGGGCCGTTGGGTTTGTTAACCAGAGTGAGTCAACACAAGTGGCATCTCACCGGTCTCCTTTTCTTCCTTAAACTTCTTCTCGAAGGGGATCCATTCAGCAAGATCATCTCCAGACAACCTATCCTCTCCACATAGTTTATTCTCTTCCACAGGGCCGTGTCAAGGATTCTGGTAATAGCCCACGATGATCTGACATACATTAGACATTCCGGGTTGAAAATCATCACCAAAACGAGTGTGGATTCCTCTACGCTAACCAACATGGCATACATCTGCATTGATGTTGAGAATAGGGGAAACAATGGGACGAGGCAGTTGAATTTTTGGCCTACGGCCGGATCGAAACAGATTGAATTGTTTCATCAATCCAAATGCGCATAACAAAATTCAGTCAGACCGAGTAGTCCCTCCTCCAGTCAGGTAAGAGCAACTGCAAGACGACACATTCATTATATAGGCGCGACAGCGTTCGTACTCGGATTATTATTGCGGCATAGTTTGAGTATGGATGAAACCTTGAAGACGATGTATTGGGGTGCACCTGCTGTGGAAACGAGGAGTGAAAGTATTACGGGTACGAAAACAACTGTAATGTTTCCAGAAGAGGATGACATTAATTTTGGAATTTACTGGTTTTCTAGCGTCTTCGCTAGAATCTTTACTTGCAGCAGTAGTAGTACTACCTTCGCTACCTTTTCCATCCTCACCATTGTGGAGGAGTTTAGAAAGAGAACTGAAGGAAGAATTGGAAAGTATTTTTTTTTTTTTTAAACGGCGAAAAGAAGCAGAAAAAGTATTTTATTCAACAACATCATGAAGAGGAAAGAAGAAAACTAGAAAAAGAAGAAGAGAAGATAAAATCTTTGAAGTGTGAAGGTTGTACAGAAGACTGACGATGAAAACACAATGCTGTGTGTGTGTGTGTCTGTGTGTGTGTGTGGTGTGTGTGTGTGTGTGTGTGTGTGTGTGTGTGTGTGTGTGTGTGTGTGTGTGTGTGTGTGTTACAAGGCATATTGGCAGAGTTGAGGTATCTAAGGCAAATGTATCATACTTCTTTAACTCAGCCCATGAGAAAGATACCTTAACGTGCTAAGAGTTCTAAGCATTCCATCAGTGTATCCACGCTCACTGCTAGTGAGATACCAGCAGCTACTGTTACTAGTACTATTACCAAATCAGCAGGAGGAGAAGTGTGGCTCTGTCGTGGAAAGGGTTTGAGAAAGTTAAAGCCCATAATATCAACTCCATGATTTTGTCAAACACAAACACCCAACGATCTTTTTCTGAGCAACCAAAATCTCTAGAAAAGAGATCGCTTGCCAAATCAGGTAAAATTTTAATCTTTTTACCCCATGACTGAATGGTGCGTGAGTGTGAATGCATGGTTAGATTCCTTATCCATATTATAAATTATCAAAACAAAGGGACACTTAGTTTTTTGTATATTCCTTTTTCAACAGAATGAAAATTTCACAACGCATCATAAATGTCCATTTATCTTTATCTTTCCTTCTTTCACTGTCTGTCTTTCTTTATGAATTTCTTCGCCTGTATGGATTCTTCCTCTTCTGTTGTATCATGTATGGGTCTTGATTTCTTGCCTTTCTTGGAGTGGATATATTGTTCTTTTGTTTCTGAAGAGCTCTTCTTCTCATCCTTCTCCTCTTCCTCTCCTCTTGCTTCTTCTTCTCTTTTTTTATTCTCTTTTCATAGGACACCCTGAACGCAAATGCCCTTTCTCCTGACAATGATAATAGGTGTCTTTACCTCTGTTTCTCCTTTCTCTTGTTGTTCCATTGCTTTCACCTTACGGGCATTCTGACGTCCAATGCTCTTTCTTCTGACAGATACAGCAAGTATCCTGACTTTTATCTCGCCAGGAGGAGTAGTCCATCGTCTTTTCTTAAGTATAATTTCCTATGACTGAAAATCTCTGACCTGTACGGTAATCTATTTTGATTCTACTATCTTCACAGTTTGAAAACAGAATGAATACGAATGTATACTATTTATTCTTTACTAAGACACTCGCAAGATGAAACGATCACACAATTCCGCAACACAAAACTAAGAGGCAACCATCTCTCGTGTCGCCTCATACACTTGCTGAAGTGTTCGCTCAAGTACACGCTATTAATTTTGAAAAGGACATGAGTGAGCCTCCACTTGTGACACAAAACCAGGTGAGTCAAAATCTACCCAAACCAAACGTCGTTTGGCAGCTTCCGGAAATTATCGCAAACAAAAGACGCAAAACCCGACTTCCAGAAACGTTTGAGTGACGGCTTACACCTACACGGTGAAATTTAAAGAGTTCAAGTCCGAAATGCCACCCTAGAAAGTAGAAGGCTTCATCACCCATTGTGAGATTCCTTGTTAGAGACACCAAAACAACAATGCCAAGCTAAAGAGGACGATCGTTTGAGACCCTCCATTCATTACGATAGTTTGAGGTCTCCCGTTTGGACCGAGTTTAGTATACCACCAGAATAAACACCATCCAAAGTCATCGACAAAATTCGACACGTCTAACAATCCAATGACGAGCCTAATATGTCCAATGGAAAAGTTACACTTCACATGACCCACATGTTACCTCCTAAAGGGAGCAGGCAACATAGCAAAGTGTAATTGGTGGACGCCATTCGCAGTACCAAATGCAGTATCGTGGAAGTCAATAATTCCCAGGTCCTGATTTGCTTAACCGGGCAATTGTCATGGGTCGAACATATACACACAAGAACGAGACCGCAGAACGGAAAACAGCATGGGAGAGCATTCAACAATCGCACAGAGCTAAACAAGGAAGAGAAGCAGAACTCCTGTTACAGCAGGCAGACATATTGAAAGAGACCGCGTGTGGCATTCCTGAAATGCAAAAATTATTTCAAAACATCTTGGCTGTAGGCTATACGCTAAAAGTTTACCCTCGAGTGGTTCGTGAACGTTTGGTGCTTTGAGGGCCTGATTTCCCAGACTGAAAATACATTCCAGTATACCATCGCCAAGAACATTTCGATATCATTACTATTATCATCGGATTTCTCTGATATGCTTATTATTGGAGAAATGTGACAAAGGAAATTTACCAATCGGGAGCAACACATTCATAGCGGAAAAAGATGTATGGGTTCTTTAGCGTGAAAACCATGCATTCCCGAAAGAAAAGAACGAATTCATTGCTTTTCTTGCTAGCTCACCTTTGTTGGTCCTACGTGTTACAAACAACATCGCATGAAACAAGTCAAATAGCAGAAACGTGCTTGCCAATTATTGCATTGTGCTCAACTACCAAACATCTCATTTAAACAAATAACTCCAACGCACACATTTGTCCGGAAAAAAAAAGATGCCGATTTTCTGTTACCAAACCGTGGACTTTTAAGTCAGTTAACTGCAGGAAGACTTGAAGACTAAGAAAAAAGAAAAATAAGTTGATTTTGTAAAATCTTTTTTGACATTGAATGCACGCCATGAGACTGGCCTTCACTTTCGTGACTTCCGTGTACCTCATCGGGCTTGCGAGATGTGCATGCAACAACCAATATTTTTCATTGTCCCATTTGTTGCAAGATTCCAGGTGGACATGAAAAATTCTTCGACGACTCCAGACTCGTCGCGACATTTCCCGGAGAGGACATCAGGCGTTGCGGGGACTGTCATCGACATGCCACGGTGATGGCAAACAATTTCTCGAGATAGGATGGACAATTTCTTTTGAAATATTATTCACATCAAGTATCGAATTCCCTACGGTGATCATGAATGGAGCATAATTGTTGTACATGGAAGTGGGACAAGTACAGATTAAAGATTCCATAAGTTATTTGGCCATGTTTTTGAGTAGAAGGCCTAAAACGATAGAGATGACAGAAATAACCAAAGGTTATAAGGTTATTTCCACACTTTTCAATACAGAAGCGAATCAACACGTGGTACTCACGCATTTGCCTGACGTTCACTATTACGACCTCGATGACATGCACACAGAATGAAAAGCATTCTAAGCTTCGTAGGACGCACACTCTTTCAACCCGTTTGACTTTCAGTCAGAATTGATGAAGTATTGCCGGTCCCATAATGACTTCGTTCCTATGGAAAATTTCGACAATTATTTTGTAATTACAGGGGTATCGATCCTTTGAAGGAAGCTTCTTCCATCGCTAAAGAGTGTGGATTAGTGTACCGAAAAAAATTCATCTCCGAGAACAAACTAGCCATCATACCACCTAAAATTTACCTCTCCGTCAGCCGTTGTGACTCCGTCAAAGCTTTGCGCTGGTTGCATTAATTGTGGAAAAGTGAAGACAAATGGGTCCAACATGCTAGAAATTGGGGGGGGGGAAGAAACTTGGAAGTTTTTCGGGTGATGTTTGGGATTTAGACTACCCCCACCAATCGTCTACGAATTGCATGGATACTTATTTGACGGAAGCCATACGTGTTTCCTGGATCTAAAACTTAAACATCTTGTCTCAGATTTCACCATGAAAGAATTGTACGAGCAAAAATACCAAGTTAGGAACAAGGACCCTGAGTGGTTTAAACGTGGGAGCACGAGTACGATCGACATTTCAAAACTGGTCCAGAATTTAGACGCATTGTCGAAAATTACGACGTGGTCGACATCGAACCTTTGAACCCCAAAATGTTGGTAAAACACATAGACGTTGGACAGATTCGTCAATCCGAAGGATTGATCAAATGCAAAGTCTTACTTCCAACTCACGTGTATTGCTCCGTCTTACCACATCATTGCCAAGGCAAACGTGTGTTTGTTTTATGATGCACGTGCACTGAAACATGTAATCAAAACCAAACTTGTGGCCACACAGAGCAAAAACGCTCTTTGTCAGGAACGTGAGCCAGTGTCGAATTGCTTCGTGCTCTGAATCTTGGATACCAACTGTTAAAAGTCTACGAAATTTGGCTCTTTCCAAACACAG
The DNA here is from genome assembly GCA_016617855.1 of Megalonaias nervosa. Lineage (NCBI taxonomy): Eukaryota > Metazoa > Mollusca > Bivalvia > Unionida > Unionidae > Megalonaias > Megalonaias nervosa. Next base: position 19,589 of record JAECUM010001761.1, read on the forward strand.
AACAATACCAAAAGGACGACGAATCAAATATAGGAATCTTCTCATGCTACGTCGAAGAATTTCTCAAAATGAAGCAATAAGCGAGTGTATATCCTTCTGTGTGTCAGACTTCAGTAAACTAAGAGGCATTCAAAGAACGGTACCATTCCACAGAAGGCATCACTTTGAAACACATGTTCGTTTGACAAAGTCATGTTAAACTGCTTGTGGGCGAAATCTTTCCCAAGACAGATCGAAGCCGCTACATTCAGCTGGTGGATGACAGAGGAAAGCTCTGTGAAACACGTAGAAATCATAAAGATTTCATGTTGGCAAATTGCAAAGAAGCTACAGAATTTGCGCCTTCCGACGCTTTTGCAAATGTTATCATTGCAGCATACGTAACAACCAGTGCTCGCTTGAAATTATCTGAAGTTTTAAAACTTTTAGAAGATCGAATATTGTACTTTGATACAAACAGTTGAATGTACATATATCGCCCTCATTGCCAACGCGCTACCATCGAAAGGGATCTTTTAGGTGCATGGACGGACGAGCACTCAGACGACATGATCCAGAGATTAGCTAGCGGCGGCCCCAAAATGTACGGATACCAATACCAAGACCAACGGGAAGAAATTCATACCAAGTGCCAAGTCAAGGGAATGACACTGAATTATCAAGCGAGTCAACTGAAAAACTTTGACGTGCTGGAAGAAGCTTAATAGTCCAGAGAAAATCAAGACTTTTGCGCGACAACATTCGATCAGCACAAAATTATACACTTAGAAAACCAACAAAAATATTGTCAGTCGCCCTTTTGAAAAGTATATCAAATTGAGTACCAGAAACGATGACGACTTTCAGACTGCATCACTTTTCCGTACGGACACACTGAGCTCCAATATAAAAATGTTTCAAGACAGTCACGAAAGATTGTGATGATGATGATGATAATGATGATGATGATGGTGGTGATGATGAAGATAATGACACAGTAAGCACGTGATGGACCCACTGTTGATTCGATGTTCGAATAATGCAAATTTCCATTGTTCTTGCCTGACTATTGCGATTGTACCAGTTGATTGAACATGTTAAAAAAAATGGCTAAAGGATAGGAAAGGATTACCCGCTTTAGCTAGAACATGATTTGTCTTCTTGGGACAGGGATAGAAAGTACAGTGTTTCAGTTACGGTGTGACGATCAATATGGATCTATGTATCTATAAAGATTCAGCTATTCTGGAAGATACCAGATGTCCGCGCTGTCCTTATCTTTGTTTGGCCTTTCCACAAATCACCATTCGGTACCATAGGGATGGTACCTTAGAGCAGATGGTACCGTTTTCCATGCATAAAAATGGAAGACTTCCAAGAACAAAACTTCATTGTGAGTACAAACGCAGACACAGAAAGATGAATAATTTAACACAGGAACAACCGACCAAGTGGATTACTACCTTGCGATGCAGTACGGCCGTCCCGCTCCTCCACTACTACCAGCGAAAGCAATGCCTTTCGTGTGCCTTGCCACTCTAATATAGAAAGCGATACAGCATGACCGTTTTGCTTTACTGGTCAGGGTGATACCGTTCGTGTACCTACCTACGGATCTCATTCATGCGCTAACAAACATTTCCGGATACCACAATCAGCTCATCGAAACGAGCCAGTCAAAGAAGAATACACGCTTCCTGTGTCTTTGTCTCGCATTTGTGACTTTGAAAGTCGATTCCAGAGGTTCAAAGGGAAACGGCCTAAATATCTGGAAGGACCTACTCCCAAAGCTTTAGCCAGAGTTGGGTTTTTCTACTTGGAAGAAGGAGATAAAGACTAGTGCGTCAATTATGGAGTGTCACTTCGCGAATGATCGTATTAAGACTAATTATTGCCTGAAACATGATAGATGGTCTCCGCGCTGCCACTACCTTTCTTTGGTCGGACCAAATTAATATCATCTTCATGGATACTGTAGAAGTGGACATTAGTAGTTGCCTCTTGTGACTAGAACGAATTTATAGAGAGATTGTTAATAATACAAGTGTTACGACCTGATGATTTTAATTTAAGTAACAGAAAAGAGTGAATTTAAAAAGAACTTATAGCTTATGAATTAAATCCCAAATGGTCCTAAAATTTCTATCACAAATTCAAATATATGTACTTACAATTGATTTCCAGTGGTGTTCCAAATAAAATCCAAAATTGAATGTGTTGATGTACATGTAGTCTTTAACCCGCTAATGTGCCAATGGCCTGGAGTGTTGCAATGTGTTAACACTCTTTCGATGTATCAACATAATATAATCCAAAATGTTCATAACTGAATTCACTATAATTCCAACTTAATATTTTAGTCCAAGAATTGTATTGAGCACTTTGCAATTCCAAAGAATAGGGGCCCCGAGTGGCCGAGTGGTCTAAAGCGCTGATCGTTACGGATCACTGCCATCTCACCTCTGTCTGCGTGAATTCGAGTCCAGGCTCGGCTAACGTGGGTACGTGAGAAAGCCTGCCAGTAGCTTCTCGTGGGTCGGTGGTTCTTCCCGGGGTTTTCCAGGGTTCTTCCTCCACCATTAATACTGGCCGCCATGTATAGCCTATCTTGTGCTGAAAAATGGCGTTAAACCCTATAACAACAACAACAACAATTCCAAAGAATAATAATTTGGATAAATAAATCCACCCAAATTAAATACTGAACACAGCAATAAGGTTTTAATGCAAGAATGAATACTTTTTTCAAGTAAACAACATCATGTTAAAAGCTAAGACACAATATTAGAGACAGGATGTGTAGGCCAGTCTCTTCTCTAGAACATTCAAAATTGTCAAGAATTTAGGAATTTCTATGCGAAAACTAATATCATACATTCAGAAAGAAGTAAATATGTTTACTTCCATTGATACTGATCTGAATATTAGCTCTATATTGTATTGTTTACAAAATAAATGTCACTGGTCAGGTAGAGCATTAACTTGATTGTGGACTAAGGTCCTTACAAAATACAGATATACATAACATATAGCCATTGAGAAAAACCAACAAACAATACAAATTAAGTATAGAAAACATACATGAAAAGCAAAGAACCGTTGTAACATTTACGACACATGTTTTAACCACTGGTACATGAATAGTATAAGAAGACTGATTCTTTTGAAAATTTTCAAACGGAAAGACATTGATTAAGCACCCACGGATCCTAAGACATTGCCATTACTTCTGCTTAAAAGGTTAAAGTGGTGCACATAATTCCAAAGAACGCACCAAACTTGGAAGAATGCAAAAAACGTTTGAAAGAAGAGATTCCTCCACGGCGTGTAGTGTGTACGTTAATTAATCTAGTTTGGAACGATTTACCAATCGTAACCGATTGGCAAAACTAGGAGTATTTTATGAAAAAGACATTCCTGTGGATAAATAAGTACGTTCAGAATCTGCCTGACATGGATATAAGAGCTTACCATACCACGACCTTGACTGTAGTGTTGCAACACATTCCTGGAAGGAAGTCAATGACTGTTCAGATCGTCGAGGACTACAACACCCATTTACAACAATTTTTTCCACCATCTACGATTCATTGTAACGTGGACGACGTGTAGTGTGTGTGATGTTGACTACTTTTCTGCAATTTCGTTTCCCAACAGATTTATTGAGGACTATTTATGAACAGTACAGGCAAGAACATCATGACCACTTGAACTTTAAATGTAAACGAGACTCATTCTCCTAAAAGGGTTGAGATTTCCGATCGATGCTTCTCTACCTTTCTGTTGAGAAGTAGGGTGTGAAGCTTGTGTTGTACACCGAAACGGGAAAGATGTATGAGACTGGAAACGTTTTGACTTTGATCCTTGGACGCAAAAAGTGACTGACTATGCCAAAGATCTGTGACACTAAAATCCAAGAAAAAGGTTCATTTAGTGCTAGAAGTAAACGCGACATTCCAGACAATATTAGGAACAGTGGTAGAAGAAACCGACACAGAGGAACATCTACAAATTCAGGACAGTACCATCATACATATCGAAACGAATGTGCAAGAACAGCCTGATGAGAAATTAGAAACTTTGAATTATGCAGAAAGAAGAACACTAGAGTATCTTTCTAGATTTCACGGGACACACCTCGATCGAGAATGTTGTACACTGACATGTTTCTATTCAGATTTGGGGAGATTAACATGTGTCTTATTGATGTACATAATGAATTATCTCACAGGTGTTTTCTCATTTTAAATTTTGGATATGTAAATTTGTTTGAACAAACATTAAATGTGTATGAAATGTATAAAGTTTCTTGTGTCGTCGATGTTTCTCTGAGAATTTTCAATAGCATAGATATGGCTACATCTTCATCTTCCGCTATTCTGAATGTGATTGACAAAGGGTTAGATCATCAAAGTTGGGAGACACTGAATCTTCGCCATTCCTTTAACATGTTGATAGCAGGATCGAGTGATTCAGGTTAAACCGAATTTGTCAAACGGTCGATCGAACACAAATCCTGTTTCTTTCATCGTCCACTCCAGCGTATCATGTGGTGTTACAAAGAGTGGCAATCGGCTTACAGAATACTTCAAGAAAGTCAAGGAGAATCCGTTATCGTTGTGGAAGGCATTCCACTCGAAGACCCACTGATCGTGTCTGACTTGAATCAAACACATCTTGTAATCTTCGATGACATGTTAGGAGAAGACGAAGAAGAAATTAAAGTTTTGTTTCCACACAGTCGCATCATCTTAGCGGCAGTATCATTTACATTACAAAACTTTTACTGCAACAAAGTAATGGAAATTGCACCATCAGTCACAATGACCATTATGTGGTCTTGTTTATAAGTCCAAGAGATAAATCTCAAGTGTTAGCCAAACAGTTAGGAACTCCTTGGTTGAATTACGCGTACGACGATACCACTCGAACGCATCCTGTCCATTTACTCGTCGATTTAAAATCCAACACCTCCCGATCTTTTTTGAGATTTCGTAGTTATCTATTTCACCACTGGTGCCAGGAAGGAGGGCCCGCCATTTACACCTCCCCTCTGGAGTAACTCTGAGAAAAAAATATAAAAAACATCGTACATTTCTCTTCTTTTTAATAGTCGTCGACATGACTTCCTTCCAATCTCATCTCCCAGCCAAATTGATTTTGCCCTATATGGCATCAGTCATCAGTCTCAAGGAATTCTAACAATGGTTTACTTTGACGGTAGTCAACATCATCCCCATTCCTCATCAAACCAAACGCATTTTTCAAAAAAATAAAGTGGCATTGTCAAAACTGGTAGATTCAAGAATAGATATTCAAACCTAAAAACAAATCATTTCGAAAACTCGCGGTGACGGTTCTCGAGGCCGTGTTATCAGTCGTTCCCATTTAAAATGAGAACCTAATGTTTAGGAAAAACCATGGAAAAACCCCAATTCTTCCCAAAAGACGTTCACTGAATAAGAGTGGAGATACCATGGCAAGTTCGCATCACGAGAAAAAGAAAACGTCACAAGAAGAAGAAGAAGAAGAAAAGTCCCAAGGAAGAACACCTCCTACCAGAAAGAGAGTTATCGCTGCTAGGACGTAAAAGTACTCGAGAAAACCGCGCCGCTTGCTGACTGTGCCTCCTTCTCTAACCCGATTTACTTCTTAGATGACCATGATATCTGCCAAACCTAACGTGACATCCGTCTTTCCTAATTTGATGAAAAATTGGAAACCTATTTCAAAAAGGAACTCTTTTTCTGGCGGCTGCGACACCTTCTTGTTCTTTAGCTGTGGCTGCTGAAGCTAATAGAGTAGCCTCACCCGTGAAAGAAGTCCAAGACAGAACAGGAGTGATACAAAAGTTTACTGGAGTTATCAAAACAAGAAGTATCACGATTTAGTCCGTCGAAAACACCTCATCGTCGAATGATGCCCATCATGAAGTTGTCACGACATGCCGTCAACCAGTAGAGACTAATTCCAGTATAAGAAAAATAAGTGTGTGATGAGATTCACGTCAGCAGTTTTGCTCCTGAAACTAAAGATGTTATCCCAAACAAGTACATACCACCCTCATCTTTGACATCCGAAGACATAACCTTCCTCCAAAAAAGGAGAAGAAAAGGGACTCTCTCCTCGTTTAGCGAAACATTAGGATATTTCTCGATAATGACTAATGTAATCCTCCTATGCGAAAACAGATCACATAAAACGCATCTTAGGAAATAATCAGTACTGTTTGTGAATACTGTTTGAATGATGTTGAAAGGGACGGCACCTTTGTGCAAAATGCAGAAACAACGCTTAGGAAACACCGAAATATTCTTCGCCCAATGGTAAAATAAAAGAAAATACTCACCATTAAAAAAGGATTTCTACCCAAGCTGATAGGGTCCTTGTTAAAAGTGGCTACTGCTTTGTTAGGATCGATTGTTGGACCACTTTTAGGAGCCGATATGAAATAGTAAGGTAAAAAAATGAAGATAAAAATAATCCCCCTTTTATAGAACGGCATCATACATGTACCTTGAATCTTATTATTGGACAAATGCTGATTTTACCCTAAAAACGATGAGTGGGAACTCCATCGCTGTTACTAACAACGGATTCCTCATTTACCTCAGAATCCTAATCTCACTGTAATGTCAGTTCCAACAAAATTACAATGGTTGATGGATAGAACCGAAAGGTCCGAAACAGAAAAATCGCAACGCTAATATTACTACGTCTTCAGCTCTTGTGTCAGAAAGCTTAGCAGAATCAGCTAAAACTATACAGGAGGATTTCAAGGCCATCATGAAAAGCGAACCCAACGTCACCAAGACAGATGCAATCACAAAGATGTAAAATGAAGAAGACACACCATAAGAATTCCTGTGGGGTATTTTAATGCTCCATGGAAACTATCGCCGCCATTTTCAACGACTAGTTTGGCAAATCTCTGCAGAACACTAACAAAAGTGTGTAGATCGAATACCATAAAAATTGCTCATTGTCGTAGAATACATTTTAAGGATGACAAAACGCCAACCATTAGTTTTTGTCCTGAGCTGTTTCTATTCTAGGTGGAAACGTATAAATAGTATCGCTATCCAAAGACATTAACAGTAAATATCGATTCTACAAGTACTTTCGTTACCCTGTGCAACTAAACGAAGGAATGCATTCGATGTTTGTGTACTCGTGTAAAAAAATTTACGTTGTTTAAGATGAAGGTGGAAACGCGTATCACGTTAACCGTGAGTTTGTACATCCTCATTTTCTTCCTGTCATTAGGTCGTATTTTGACAGTATTTTGACAGTATTTTGACATTGTCAACGTTTGTAGAAAAGGAGATCTCAGACAAAGTTTTCCATTCTCGAAAAGAAACGTCACGGTCAAATTACTTTTTCAAAACCGATTCTCTAGTGAATTATAATCCTTATATCTTGTTGTACAAAGGAGTCGCTCGACAACGAGGACACGGTTTAGAAGATTTGTTAAAATCAGCTTTTCGTACAGCGGCAACCATCATAAAACCTATGATCACTAGAGGGTTGTACACTTTATTTGAAGCCGCTTTTGCGCAAGATAAAGAATTTCTTCAAAACGTCCTCATCAACAAATAAAGTCCAAAGAAACATTCGTGAGAGGGGCAAAAATGTGTTTAAACTGGGAAAATCTTTTTGGGTCGCCGTGACACCCCTATAAATTCGCTTCATGGATCTGGCCAATGTATTACCTCATCTTCTACGCCACAGCAGGGACAAGGCAGAAAGAGATGTTGAAACTCATTCAGATCTCATAAACACGTTCAGAAAAGGAATCAGAAAAGAATAACAGCATAGAAATAAATGTATTTGACTACTAACTGAAACAGAAAATGATGCACGTAGATTCTTGCTAATGTTTCAAGTTAGAACTCGATCTGTTTGCGGTGCCATGATGATGATGCTAGAATCCCACTGAGTAGAATTTCGTCCCGTATCGTCTTTGACTACCTCCGCCCCGATTGAATTTGTAATCAAAGGACAGACCGAAGATTACATCGATCTGAATAACAGTCACATGTAGCTGAAAGTCGAAGTTCTCAAGGTGGACATCACGAATCTAGGTGACGATGCCAGAGTAGCTCCCGTGAACAATTTCTTGCATTCGTTGTTCAGCGAAATGGATTTAATATTGATTAACAAACTAGTCAGCAGCAGCATGGATACTTACCCTTACCAAGGGTACATGGAAAATCTCTTTGCCTACGGAAAATAAGCCAAGAACACACATGTGAATGTTTCCGTGGTATGGAGACCTGGTACGTTCGACAAGTTCAACGACACAGAATTGACAGAATGTGACGATCCTCGCAATGTGGGATTTAACTATCGTAGAAATAAAGTCAAACAAGGGCGCACTTTAGAACTGATGGATAGTTTGTATTTGGATAGTTTGTATTTGGATAGTTTGTAGTTAGATATGTCGTTGCAAGACTAGTATTTGTTGAACGTAGCAGAATGACAGTCAAGTATCCCCTACAACGAGTGGAAGTGAAAACTTTTAACATTGCCTCTGGACTCCGATCCAAGATAGAAGATTATCTTTTTCAAAGGCAGTTACCCAAACATTTATTAAATGGCGTCGTCAGCAATGCAGCCCTCATTTCCATTTAAATGTTTGCCAAGTAGTATGCATCGAGTCTCCTGTAATTATTACGTAAACACCATATCATAAATGCCCTCTGTGGGGGCTACAATTTCCTAACATAATCATGCTTTGAACGAAATCCTCTTGGTAGGTGATCGTTAGAGACGAGTGCCATTTATTTCCAAACGCACACCTGTCAAAGAAATCTCACGAGTTGTACGTTTAAAAATTAACTAGCCATACATTTTTGGTGACATGCATCAAAAATATTTTTTTAAAATTTCTGACAAACTGCCCAACTAAGAACCTGAAAGTCGGCGAATCCCTAACACGTACGAATATTACGATTACAATATAGCTGATAAATTTAAACATAAATATTTATTCCTTATTTGTCAAAACTTGCTTTAAATAGTAGAGGATATTTTCTGTTCGTTCGTTAATACAGAATATATTTCATCGTAAGGTACCAACAATATGATATTTTAACGAGTAGTGAAGTTAACGAGTTAAAATATATAGTGTTTGGTACCACAAGATGAAATATATCCGGTATTTACAAAGAAAAAGAAAATGTTCTTTTCCTTATATACAAAAATCGGAAGTTTAGTGATTAAACCAACTCTTCGGAACAACACACGCAACCCCACCCCTTTTTCGTAAATTCACCTCACTTTCCTAGCTTGATCATATAAATATACGTTGAAGGATTGGGCTGACATAACCTGTCGCAGTAAATTACATTTTAGTGATTTTATACTCTATTTGACCATATCTGCAAACAATGCTTGTCCGAATCAGCAAAGCATCAGGGCGGGTTTGTCGATGTTCTCTTGTAAGGGAGATAACTTCAGACAGACACATACGGCGTCTGGTCAGATCTCTTTATGAAAGATTAATTTCCATGTCTGAAATGTAATGAAGTTTCTATTTATTTCTTCTAGCTCACAAAGTACTCGTTTTTGTTGCTGTATGTTCAACTTTTGTATGTACACACAATCAAGTGTTGCATGGCATGATGGGAAATCTTATATTTTCAGATGTGAAAATATCAGGATATATTTTTCAAATGTGAAAATATAGGAAGAAAAAAATTAAATTTTTTTTTTGACGTAAGTCTCCATATTCACACTTAAGTATATAATAAATATTAATATCACGTCTTCTGCGCGAGAAAATGCGAGACTGACATTGACAACAAGATGGAAATGACATACTATAGATAAAAAAAAAAAACCTTACCTAGGTATGCGGTAGAATATTGTGCTACATATATACGCTAAAGAAACAGAAGATGTTTTCTTTTCCTATGTTAATAAAGGAGATGTTTCATCCTGTGGTACCAAAAGCACGATATTATAACTAGTGGCGAAGCCACTAGTTAAACTGTATAGCTTTTGGTGTCACAAGATGAAATAAATATATCCGTTATTAACGAAGGAAAATAAAATTGTCTTTTTATTATATATCAAACTTGCTCCAAAGTCGAAGTTTATTGATTAAACAGACTCTTCGGCACAACACCCGCACCCCGTTTCGTAAACTCACCTCACTTTCATTGCCTGATCATATAAATATACGTGACTTAGAAAAAGCGGTAGGATTGGGCTGTTCTAATCTGTCGCAGTAAATTACATTTTTGTCGTTTTGTAAACAATTTGACTCTGTATAAAAATTATGCCAAGTCGGATTCTGCAATGAAATGGTCAGTTTGAACTTTTATGGTGTAATCTTTAGAGTGTCACTTAACATTTATTATTAGTAATTAATAACAATAAAACTACAGTGGATCATAAGAATGTGATATCAGCTTCTGCTATAAGGCCGCAATCTATCAATCAATGTCTTAGCCAAAATGAATAATAAAAAGAAATGTATTCTGTGTAAGACTAACTTCATTTTGCTCTTTTCCAAAATCCAAGTCAATAATCCTTAGGATATGTTTCTTTTATCCCTTTCACCAATATCCTTGTCACAATTTCCATTTTCAGACAGTTTAAAATGGCTTAATAGACAACCTGAGTATATTCTACAGTCGACTTTTCATCTCCATCCTTTCATTAAGTACTAAAAACTGTTTATGAACAATTACTGAAAACCAAACAAGCAGATATGTGTTTGCCAGATCATCATCCCGTTATAAACACATAAATTAACTGGCTAGACCCATAGTAAGCCCATATCAAGCCGCAATATGTCTTAATGTGGGGTTTTTTGGGGTTTTTGTTTTTTTTTTTGTTTTAAATAAAGGCCTCATTCTGACTTTGAAATAGTTTCTCTTGAACATTATCTACTATCTGGACTTTTATGAGGTGCATCATTCAATTAATGATGATAACAATGAGCATCATCCTTAAATATGAACACATTTGCAAAAAAAAATTTTTAAAAAAACTAATTTTAAAATTTTTGAAATTTAAATTTAGAGGAAAATTGTAAAACTTTTATTTTTATTTTCATAGTTCTGTTTAAAACACCCGTATTAACAAAATGTCAAAGATGGCGTGTGTCTACCTTAATAATAAGCTTGGAATTCCAATTTTAACGTTTACGTCTAAGACACTAACGAGACTCGGATCATTATGTTTCCTATATAGTCACTACATTTGTCTGTCAGTACTGAACTTTCCATTGTGTCCAAAGCCTAATAAATCATATGTTAATCTTAACTGTCTTCAAAGATGACTTCAATGTGAAGCACTTGTCATATGTCATCCGACAGTCCTTGATGTCATCCGACAGTCCTTGAGAGGCTGGACTGTAAAGAAACAAATGTGCAATGAGTCACGTGCTTCCCTTCCAGACCAATACTAGTGCCACATTACTCAATGTGCACTGTCGTCACAAAGCACACAGACAACCACATCATGCTTCTCGTATTCTAAAGAATAAACAATTACCTATGAATCAATACCAACAATAACCAAATCTAGCTCAAATGTAGCCCCCAAAATGAGAGAGGAAAAAATGCTCTAAACATAGACCGGGGCTACATTTGTGGGTATTAACCCGTAAGTTATAGTTTTGACCTGAGTCCATATCAAAAAGTTCTTGACCTTTCAAGTGCGAATGCCCTTCGGGGTCAGAGACCCATTGATCTAACGAAGCCCGTGTTTATCTGGAACAATGTACACCTGATGGGTATGATTTATTTCTTAAAAGTATATCCTTATATATCACCATTTTGTCGTAGATTGTACTGTCAGCTTGAATGTCATCGTCGTTATCATTAATATTGTTGTAATCGTCGTAAAAATGTCATCGTTTGTTGTCATCTTCATCGTAGTTGCTCTCTCTCTCTCTCTCTCTCTCTCTCTCTCTCTCTCTCTCTCACACACACACACACACACACACACGTTTTATAAACATAATATTCTTCTCTAAACATGTAAAGCTCTTAAGCAATGAATGTGGACTATAAGAAAGGAGTTCTTAATAAAGTGATTGTCCGACTGATGATCATAACATGAACTAAAAGAAATGAGTTCTTAGCAGAAGTGATTGTCCGCCTGAGGACCATAACATGGACTAAAGGAAATGAGTTCTTAAGAAAAGTGGTTGGTTGACTGAGCACCCATAACATGGACTAAAAAATGAGTTCTTAATAAAAGTGATTGTTCGAATGAGGCCCATAACACGGACTATAAGAAATGAGTTCTTAACAGAAGTGATTGTTCGACTGAGGACCATAGCATGGACTCTAAGAAATGAGTTTCAACAGACGTGCTTGTCACGCTGAGAACCATAAGATTTTCGTGACATTGGCCCGAACTTCCGGTCAAGGTGTTGGACTTTACTTTCTTATTTCACTGCCTTAAGTAAAAAAACAAAAAAAACCTCCTGAAAAAAGATGGCGTGAAACAGATGTAAGGTGTTAGAACTCTCAGTTATATTAATGGTTTCGATCAAACCCAGCAAGGGATTAAAGACCAGGAAGGGATTTAAGACAAGCAAGGGCGATCAGATCCAGCAAGGGATTTAAGACCAGCAAGGGCGGTCTGACCCAGCAAGGGATTTTAGACCAGCAAGGCGATCAGACCCAGCAAGGGATTTAAGACCAGCAATGGTGATCAGACCCAGAAAGGGATTTAAGACCAGCAAGGGATTTAATACCAGCAAGGGATGTTAGACCATTAAGGAATTTAAGACCAGCAAGGGATTTAAGGGATGTTAGACCATTAAGGAATTTAAGACTAGCAAGGGATTTAAGACCAGCAAGTGCGGTCAGACCCAGCAAATGATTTAAGACCAGCAAGGGATTAAAGATCAGCAAAGAATTTAAGACCAACAAGGGATTTTAGACCAGTAAGGGATTTAAGACCAGCAAGGGATTAAAGACCCGCAAGGGATTAAAGACCAGCAAGGGATTAAAGACCCGCAAGGGATTTAAGACCAGTAAGGGATTTTAGACCAGTAAGGGATTTAAGACCAGCAAGGGATTAAAGACCAGCAAGGGATTACAGACCCGCAAGGGATTTAAGACCAGCAAGTGATTTAAGACCAGCAAGGGATTAAAGGCCAGCAAGGGATTTAAGACCAGCAAGGGATTTAAGACCAGCAAGTGATTTAAGACCCGCAATGGATTTAAGACCCGCAAGGGATTTAAGACCCGCAAGGGATTTAAGACCAGTAAGGGATTTTAGGTCTACAGCATCCTCAATTGATCTTTCAAGTATAAATACTGATAGTAAACAAAGAAAAATATATCACATCTATAGATTGTAAACTTAATTTTTGACGAAGTTACCCACGGTGTTGATTATTTTATCGAGGTTTGTTGGAGACATTCCGTCGAGACGGAAGTTTTTGTGACTTGTTCAATGGAGAAGAAACGATAAATTGATTGATGCCTAGCGACTAGTGTAAAATTGCTCCTGTTGTGATAATTTTAGGAGAATTCTTTTCACTCATTAGCAATAAATTGTGTGTGTGTGTGTGTGTGTGTGTGTGTGTGTGTGTGTGTGTGTGTGAATTTGATTTTTTACGTAGCTTTAAAAATTTTTCAGTCATATCGCTACGATGTCTGCAGTGTGGCAGTTTATAGTGATGTCGAGCACTGGGACATGTAGCATCATGTCCCTCCTAGTCACATTATTCTGACACCAGGCCAACCAGTCCTAACAATAACCTCTTAATGCTTAGCGCCAAGCGAGGCATCTGTTAGTACCATTTTTGTAAGTTGTTACGTATATGTAATTAAATTGCTTGTGTGTTAGTTTTAAAATTCTTTTTTATTTTATTTTTGTTTCATTACATTTTATTGTAATGATTATTGCAGGGATTCAAAATTCTTTCTTAGTAATTCTGTTTATCTAAGACGTAAAACGTATTACATTAGTAATATTTTTAGTTTACCTTGGTCCGCGGTAGTGTAAGCGCTACGCTAATACGATTGGCTGTTTTCAAGGTCCTTTTCGGCCTACGTGTTAATCTGAATAAACAATGTTTCATTTTTAAATTTATTTTAGAGTATTAGTCTAGTTCTTAGATGGGCTACGTGCAATTTGGCAAATATCTTATTGCGTATTTCAAGTGTTATTAGATCACGTAGTCTGTCTCGCGAGAACGGGATGATAATTCAGGTGAATATATAACCCTTTCTGAGCGCTCGTCAATCAGTTGTATTCTTGATACCTAGAAGGCCGGATAGGTTATTTTGTTGTTGAAACCAGATTGTTTTTGAAATTCATTTGTGTTTAGAATTTAATAATTTATTCACTAGAAAACCAAACGAGTGTGCTGTTTTATACATTCTGGGAGAAAGAAATTTAGTGGAAATTTATTCTGGAATTATTCGGAAACACAAACTGTGATTCAATTGAGGAATTGTTGATATTTGTACAAGGACCACATCTGACGTCATCGCCTTCCATCTTGGTACGTCGTCGAGATTCGAACCTGGATTCTAATATAACTATTTAGTGATAGGACTTGTATTTTTCATTCTTAGGATTAAATTTTGGATTATATTCACAAACCGTTAAGTCCTATTTTTCCAATTTTTACATTGTTTTCAAGGGAAATAAATTATTTTGTTAAAACATAAAAAGCTTGTTGTCTTCGCTCTTTTCTCTTGTTATTATTGTACGAGCCTACACGTAACAAAGTCTTTGGTCTGATTCGGCCGGGGATCGAACCCGCGACTTCCCGCATCCGATGCGGACGCTCTAACCACTAAGCCACCGGAGCGGTAATAATACAACTTTTGTAAAATAAATAGTATCTTATTTCATCAGTTTAACTCTAAATAGCACATATTTTGCTGACTAATTCACCGTCCCGATTAATTCATCATCTTTTATTCTTTTCTTCCTTCTCTTCTTCTTCAAGCAATGAATTATTTTCTTCCTTATTGATTTCTTTATATACTTATTTTAATTTGTAATTTGTTTTCTATCGGGTGGGGGTGTCTTTTGTTTGTGCATGTACAAGATGTTGATCTAAAATCTCCGATGAGATCCATCGCCTGATATAGGACTTTGAGACTATCACACCATCCTGGTTACTAAGTACATGTATACCTTCAGTTTGTCATTGTTCTGAAGACTTTGATTCTGTCACACCACTCTTGTTACTAAGTATAAATGAACTCTCAGTTTGTAATTACATGCAAAGTAAACATGACAAATTAAAGTTATGAATCACTAACCTATAAGTGATAACACCGTACGTGAGTTATCGGCATAACGACTTTGAATTCCTCCACTTCAGTCAATGCTTGCTGTTTGATCAATGCATCAAGAATATGGAAACGTTCAAAGTAGCAAATGGTATGAACGAAGTGTATAAGACTAATTCCGACAAAGCATGCATATCTACAATCAACACTTTGAAAACACACACACACACACACACACACACACACACACACACATATATATATATATATATATATATATATATATATATATATATATATATATATATATATATATATATATTCGCCAAATGTGGAACATGTATCAAATTTTCACAAATTAATAAACGTCAGTTCGTGTGCATTTGAAAAGAGCAGAAGACTATATAAAATATTAAGCCGAATAATAACGACAAATAAATAGATAGAAAATTGAACTAAAATCAAATCTCATATCCTTTCTATGCTATACTGCTGAAAACCAGGGTCTTTTGTACTCTTGGTCGAGTTATGCACTGACTGAGAATACGTCAAAACTCTCTCTCTCTCTCTCTCTCTCTCTCTCTCTCTCTCTCTCTCTCTCTCTCTTTGCTTAAAGCTGATGTATTATTTACAAATCTTAGTGCAGGGGTCACGAACCCTTGGCGACAAGTGACGTAATTGAGGCCTTGAAGTTTATCATGCGACCCAGCTCAGTTAAAGACCACTTCGTGGCGAACTTTAAGCTAAAATGTTTAAATCCAGCAAAGCAAATACTCTGGTGATAGAAAACCGATAAGAAACGCAGACTTTGACTGATAGCTGCTGACCTTGAAATTGCTTGTTGTTGTCTCGATTGCGTCATACAGATAATCCACCGGATGCTTTCACGTGCACCTGATTTTTATCTTCAGGATTTAAACACCGAAACCTTATTGCAGTCTGAAACACCTGTGTATATGTAAAACACTAGAATGTTATGTATGTATGTATGTATGTATGTATGTATGTATGTATGTATGTATGTATGCATGCATGCATGTATATGTATGTATGTATGTATGTATGTATGTATGTATGTATGTATGTATGTATGTGAAACACTAGCCTGCATGTACTATGTATGTATGTATGTATGTATGTATGTATGTCTGTATGTATGTATGTATGTATGTATGTATGCAAAATAAAAAAAAATAAAAACCATTCATCAAAAAATGAAACAAAGTTTTGGATAAAAATACAATGAAAAATGTTAGTCGTACACAGCAAACAGCAATAATAATAATAATAATAATAATAAAAGGGTGTTAATAAATATACCTATGTTTTAAATAGGGATTTTGTATTTAAAATGTTCCTCTCTATGTTGGATGTCTACCAAACTGAAATTACAATTACAATTACATTTCAACCAAGATGATCTTACCCATAATTCCGCATTATATTAGTGGCGGTTATTTCTGTTGAAAGTATGTGAAGCGAAACTAGTTGCAATATCCTGATCTTTCCTAAAAAAAAAAAAAAAGATCGAAAAAACATGGTTGCCATTTAAAGTAGGGACTTGGATTACTTGTGAGAAGGTGCAAGGTGCTATGATGGTTACGTACGAGATTTGAAAATATTAATTTAATCTATTAGATTATATGTGTCCGTGTGTGTGTGTGTGTGTGGAGAGAGAGAGAGAGAGAGAGAGAGAGAGAGATTCTGTCTTTTGAAAAAAAAGCCAGAAGAAATCGCACGTAAGAAGCTGGTTTCATTCTGCCAGTCACTTTTAAACTGTTTAAATATGAGAGAGAGAGATTCTGCCTTTAACAAAATAAAAGCAGGAAGATATCACACGTAAGTATTAGCGGTTTTCATTCTGCCAGTCACTTTTAAACTGTTAGCCAATCATGTTTCCACACAACGAATTACACACAGGGCTATCCAATATACAACTTCTGCTATCTAGCCTGTTTAGCACTTGCGACCTAAATATACATATTTATGTGACTCGTTTTCTCATGAACTTAGACACTTGTTTACTCTTTACTGTTATACGCCGACTGTATGAAACACGATGCCGCATACTATAACCCTTGTTTAATTTCTACTGTATTATACGCATAATCTGAACACATATCTATAAAAAAAAAAATCGTCCGAAATTGCTAACCACGTGTTTTCCACGGCTATAAAATGTATCTCAGATTGCAATGATTTTTACTAATGTGGCTACATTTTTAACGGTTGTATACAGGTATCTCTTGTAAAACGTCGTTCACTCGTACTGGAGGTGGAAGAGGTTTTGGCTTCAAAGGTTGTAAATCCCTATATTTCCAGTTTATCTTTGACGTTTCCTATTATTCTAACGTCGTCGCGAATGTTATTGCAGTAGTGCTCACTCATTCAACTTTCCGTCTATTAAATTTCTGAAGCAATAAGTTCGTAAATGTTAGTTATGAGGTCATAAGCAGCAATTTGTCTGTTTACTTGTTTCGAATAACGATCGGAATCAAAATGTTATTTCTAACTTTTGTTAGTAGACGAATTCCAAAATGAAGATAAATGTAGCAAATTTAAAAATATGCACACTCTTTAATTATCGACTCCTTTATTCATGTTGGTGATTCAAAGCTACGGGTATCGTCGATCGAAAGTTATGGTACATAGTCTCTTTCTCATGTTTACACGTAAAAAAACATTTTATTTCAGAAAGATACAGTTTTGTATTATTAATAAATATTATAATAATAAAATATCTTGAACAAAATATAATGTTTTTTGTACGTCTTTGCGTGTGCTGACAACTCAAATATCTAAATTTACTGAACCATTAAATCTCACCCCATCCTTTATGACGCTTTTGCGGCACTCATCTATGTTTACAAACGTGAGCCATGCTATTGCTTCTAATTTGTAAAACTATCCTGGCTGTGTAAGAATCCAAATTCTTACGTCATCAGGCCAGTTCCGTAGATTTCACACCTGAAATTTCTTGAATTTAATTGTACTAAACATTTAAAATTGCATGTTCCGTTTTTGTACATTTTTTCTTTCCTTCCAAACCCATTTAGCGTGTAATACATTCATTTATTTCATTTCGTACTTGATCATTGAAATCGACTTGCTGATCGCTGCAGCTGTCAGTTCAATATCATATACATTCCATTGAACCATAGACCAATTAATTTGTTATCGCACAGCACTCAAAGTCATACACGTACCAGCATGCATAGGCTGATGACCAATTGTTATGTATATTTAATTTATATTATTTGTTCACTTTTCTTACTGATTGTATGTTAATTATCCCTGTCATTTGTACTTGACCTTGTCCAAAATCAAGTTCACTTTGTACCTGACCAGGGACATTTATTTTGTAAGCGACATAATACATAGCTAGATATTTTTCTGTGAGTGTGGATTAGCTATTCAGATCATTATTAATGATAAACATGTTC
Organism: Megalonaias nervosa; assembly: GCA_016617855.1. Taxonomy (NCBI): domain Eukaryota; kingdom Metazoa; phylum Mollusca; class Bivalvia; order Unionida; family Unionidae; genus Megalonaias; species Megalonaias nervosa. Next base: position 38,238 of record JAECUM010001761.1, read on the forward strand.
ATAGTTTTGATTCTGACCCTATGTAAGGGTGCAAATTTCTGTCGATCTATGAAGAGCACATTAATTTGGGCAGGTGAACGATTAATTAGATTTATGGGGACCGGCGCGTGTTTAAATCATCATAATGCACGGATTTTGTAATGGCTGTGTCAGGAGAGAAACGATTCTTAATTAAACATTCGTTTATTTAACCGTCAGACAGACTGGGAGGATAGGGTTAACTTCGGTCTTGTATCGGAATTGTCAGATTTGAGATTTTCCTGAATTAGTTATTTGGGAATCTAGAGGTCACGCAGACTACAAATTTGGCTCCTAGTTATTAAAGGCGGGAAAGATATTTAATCCATTTTGGTTACGCTAGATAAGGGGCGTGATTTCCACATGAAATCTTTGGTTTTAATATGTCCCATCACAAAAGTTTAGTCAGTCTACACTTTTCTGCAAGAGAAAACAAAGGTAGGAGACTGGAGTTTGAATTTAGAAGAAATTCACTCGTAAATAATTATCCAAGGGATCGGATGTCTGGAAAGTCAACGGACACAGTTTTGGCGGTAGAAGCGAGCGAAGCTTGAAAACACAAGGTATTTTGCGCCAGTCTCATGTAATTCGTTGATATCAATATAACGATTTGTTTGATTTATTTGCTTATATTTGCATGAATTTATTTGTTTAAATTCGTAGATCAATTTTCTTGATATCAATACAACTGTGTGAGTTCATCTATATGAATCCGTACAATGATATTCTTTATATATGTTCGACGAATTGTTTGACTGTGTCGTCTTGATTGTTATAGGAAAATATGTATCTAAGAATTTCATGCCTTACCTTAGTTAATATGAGTTAAGAGAATCCGTGTGAATTCACTTACCTTAGATGATTTCACGTATGATAAAGACTTGAGTACGTATTGACTGAAATTAACGTTGTTAAACCATGAAGTGAGATTTCATATATGCTAGAGACTTGAATGTGTTAATTCTCTAGAAATAACGTAGTTAAGCCATGTAATGAATTTCATTCATTCATTTGTGTAATTGAGATGAGACCGGAACTGATGTCTCGGGGGGATGTTAATGTGAGTCAGGTGGAAGTAGCCGTTGGGAAGTACATTTATCTTATGAAACTAGGTTTGTTTATGGTCTGCCATGTTTACCTTGACCAGATAGCCTTTGGTATCTGTTTGAATTCCGATAGAACTATATCTGACATAACGAGAGGGGAGTAAAGATCTATTCCCAGTAGGATATCTGACAGAAGATTTAGGTTGCTTCTTTGCTTATTTTTGGAAGGTGAAATAGCTCTACGGGACGGACCCACGTACCGACGTACTTACATATCCATCTACCCACACAAAGTTCGAGGGCCGAAAGAGGCGAGACAATAGAGAGTTTGGAGAAGGGAAAAGTGGAACGGACCAAGACGAACAGTCCCAGAACAGTTGGAGAACAGTCACAGTGAATTTGGAATGAACCAGAAATAATCAGGTAATGAAGTTGTACCAGGGCAATGACTTCGATTTGTTCACTCGATTCTATGATGAACCAATTCTATCATTTAAAACAGATCGGCTATTTCTATAAGCATATTTGTGTTTTGAAATTCGGTGAATGATTTATTTCAAAAAGAAATGCATCTTCCTATTGTAATGCATTATCACGGTTGTTTCTGTAATTGATTAAATTGTTATTTTTTTCATGTACGGGGGATCGTGTCATTCTATTTTATATATCTGCTCAGATCTCTATTTATTCCACCTATACGTTTCACACTTTATATTGATATTTACTCGATCCGGGCAACAACACCGAAGGCGATCACCCTTTAGATAACGATAACCAAATTCCACTATAACCCACCCCCAGCAAAGTGGGGCAGTACGTAGCACCCTAGAAATGTCTAGAATGGAAGTTTCCATTAAGTGACAGAGTATTTCCAGTAAATGGTAATTGACACCTAGGTCAGGTAGAAGGCTACACGATCTTGTTTATCTAAAAATGACTCATTCTTGCCTTAACATCTTGAAGCAGAATCAGTCGTATTGTTCTGTTCACTTTCTCGTCTTGGGTGGATTAAATTATACAAACTATTATTCACTGAAATACAAAGTGCTCATCAATAATATTCTTGGACTGAAACAATAATTTGGAATTATAGAGAATTCTGACATGAACATTTTGGATTATAATATTGCGGTACATCAAAAGACCCATATCACATCGCCACAATCCAGGCTCCGCTGGCACATTAGTACATTAGGGACTAAACTTGTAGGAACTCTACAACAAAAGTATATATATATA
>JAECUM010001762.1:0-58938 GCA_016617855.1 Megalonaias nervosa
TGGATATCTCCGAAACATCGGATGAAAAATGTATGTTCAGTGCCTAATTTTGCTTGGACTTGCTCTCTAGTAATGATAAACCGATACATCCGTCAATAACGATTGCCATATTATAAATTAACAATCTTATCAGATTTATCTGTTTATGATCGTGGCACATGCCAATAAGGAAGCAACGACAAGGTTGGAGAAAGTTCTGTCAGTTGGGGAGACCGGTTTATGTCTACATTCTTCTGTGAACAAATCTGAGTTTATTTACTTCTGTAAGTTCTCATTTAAATCAATCTTGCATATAGGGTGGACTCCATATAACGCCCCTCGTTATCATCTAAGCAATACCGGTAGTCTCACTTGTTGTTATTGTTCTTGTCTTGGGGGTTTTGCCATTTTCATGTTATGATATGTTGTACATGACATAACAAACCCCTGTGGGGGTAAATTGGCAATATTGAAATACACGAAACCATTTTTTCCCAATTCCCTTTCGCGAGTCGAATAAAAAAAATGGCAGCCAAAAATGTTCAATGAAAACAAAAAATTCCAGAAGGCGGGGTTAAAGAAGTTTTCCCACGATCGCAGCCAATCAGTAAGGAAGAATACTGGACAATAATTTCATGGGCTTATTTGGACCAATCAGAATCACATAAAGTGATATGTTCACATATATAATATAAAAAGTATAAAACTGTACACACTGTAGGCATATATATATATATATATATATATATATATATATATATATATATATATATATATATATATATATATATATATATATATATCCATATATACAAGTTAAATATGCATAACAATATGTAACATTATTGTTAAATGTCTCTACTGGATGTTAATTCATGCGATCAAATTCATTAAATTAAAATTCTTCTTTGTCGCTATATACAATATTTAAAAACAAATCTTTTGATATATTGTATTTTTAATTTAGTTTGCCCTTTTATAGTTATAAATTAAATAGTTGATATGAGCAAGCCATATTTAGTACAGAAGATCAAAGTAAGCAGCTTAGCGTCATTTTTCTACTATTTCATAAAAAAACCCAGAAAAGGTAAAAAATCAGTTGATGGTGGCCTAGTGGTTAGAGCGTCCGCCTTGGATGTGGGAGGTCGCGGGTTCAATTCCTGGCCGAATCATACCGACTTATAAAAATGGTACTAACAGCTGCCTCACTAGGCGCTCAGCATTAAGAGGTTAGTGTTAGGACTGGTCGGCCTGGTGCCAGGATAATGTGACTCGGTGGAACATCATGCTACATGTCAGCGGCATGATGTCCTAGTGCTATACAATACTATTACACACACACACACACACACACACACACACACACACACACACACACACACACACACACACACCGTAACGGGAGGGGGTGTTAAAAAACAATAAAGCCACCTTAATTGATTTGGCGATCGTTAACTAGGGAATGACCTCCCACGGTGTTATTGCCCAGTGTGGACGGATAGATGGAACGTTAACAGATAACTGAGCAAGGCTATTGGAAGAAATAAACACTACGAGCCCCCTTTACCGATAAATATAAATAAATTTAATCAATTAATACATAACCAAAATTTCACTTTCAATCCAACAGATTGACTAAAAATAAATTTAATCAATTAATACATAACCAAAATTTCACTTTTCAATCCAACAGATTTACTTGGATAGAATTTAGTCGCAGTGTTCAATTTACATCATGTTACGAGTGGTGAATTAGAGAGTACAATTCCACGCCTGACAGCATCACCTGACGTCTCTCTCCTCTGGTCTTGTATTTCCACGTCTAATGTGTACGCTTTGGTCCCCTTTCTGACCCTGATTCTTCCGACCTCTCTTAGATGCGGATTTCCCTCTGACTCATCGGGTTTTCCTTATTTCTCGGAAGGGTATAAAACTGTTCCCTTAAAGACAAGAGTATTACGAAAGCTATATAATGTTTCACCATTTATCTGTATCTATATCTATATATATATATATATATATATATATATATATATATATATATATATATATATATATATATAAACTCTCTTTGTACGTATTCAGATTAGCGATTCACACTGCATAAATTCTGACATGATGTGATATTAACGAATAACTGTCCTTACAGACTTCTGTATTCGCGGTAAAGTACAACCGTTATATTTAGTACGAATGACCTTAGCTCGACAGTTCATTGCCCTCGCCGCACGGCAATTGATTATAAATTATCACGTGCTCTATGCAGACAAATGCGGCCGTATATACCCGCATACATTACTACACGTCTTAATTACATTTGACTAGTCAATTCTGTCCAATAAGATAAATGTTCAGTTACTTATGGCATAATATTCACTAAATATGGCTACAGTAACCAATAACCTGCAAGATCATTTAAGCATTGCGAAATCATATATAAATATACAATTGTCATTAACTCATGATAACAGCATCATCCTACACAGGAAATCAATTCAGTAATGTAATCATAAGAAATATGACACATCTGCATATTAGGGTTAATTCATAAATCCCTATGAAATACTGAATATTTGAACATTCTTTTGGATTACATCATAAATCCCTATGAAATACTACACATTGAATATTTGATTACATGCAATCCATCAATTCTATCAATGAACTAATTACTGTTAAATTAAAGAATTAAATTGCATAACACTCTAACATATCAACAGAGTCCTACGAAATGAATACACGATACATGCGTGAATCATAAACATATCAACACATTTGCATAAAACCAAACAAATGAAGTAGAATATTATATGGAAACTAAAACTGCGTACCTTAATGCTGTCTCTTTTCCACACAAACCGTGCGTCCTAGCACTATAGCCTGTCTTCCTTTCAAGACAGCTATCTGGCCTTTCTGCGAGGGAAAACACTATTCTCAAGTTTCCCAAGGAGTCGGACCTTTTGTCTTCTCACAAGGCAAATTCGGACTGAAGAAATTTGTCTAAAGTTGCTCCTATAAATTCTCAGTCTCCCAAAGTGTACGCCTAAATGTTTTCTGACCAGTCAGAAACAACTGTTCCTAAACCTTCCTCCAAAATAATCATGTCTTTCATCAGATTTTAACAGCCTAAAATATGCTGCAATTAGCTTTCCTTTGAAGATCAATTATTTGACATAAAGTCTCCTCCAACCGATACTGTCGGTAATTCTACTGTACTGTCTGTCACTACAGTTACGATGACTCGGTCAATTCCACTGAAGCTTAAACGTAGACCGTTTTATGTTTCAGAGATGAAATGAGAGAAATATCAGTAAACTTTCTCAAGACCTTTCCGGCTTGACTATGATAACTTCAGTGCACAATTTATTCAACATTAAGTTTCAATAAGTATTCAAAATTCGCCACATTACACACACACACACACACACACACACACACACACACACACACACACACACACACACACACACAAAACATTGTTTAGAATGCATATAGATAAAAGAAACTTCTGATAGAAACCAAAGCATGTGCTTATCCAGAAAACTACGACACCTTCTTTAAAAGTCTCCTGTTAATTATGTTTCATGTAACGGTCTACTATGAACAAGTTTCTTGCCGAGCAAACTGTAATACAGTTTTATGAAATGAATTATTCTGTTATTTTTTTATCGATACTAGAGGTTTAACAGAGGAGTTGACCGCAAGAATTCCCAGGTGACAGTGCGTCACCTCTATTCCCCATACCACACAGGTGATAACCTGAAACCTGAAATATAATCGGGGACATAAATAATTAAGGTTTCAACTTTAATCTTCAAATTAAATGTACGTTACTAAACGTGGTATAGTAATAGGCAAATATAATCTCACTACGTTTTTATCACGATGGTCAGCTCACTTTGTCAATAAAAAATGAAATGAGCAGACCCTCGTAATTTTCCTCAAGACATTTTGATCCCCGTCATGATCACATATTAGGAAACGAAATTAGCCTGCACAATTTTTTGCCATCAAAATCTTGCCATCGTGATAACGACCGAGTGAGGCTTTGTAGCCACCGTTTATCGACCTCCATTTAATCGTCGTCCTCAGATCATAGTAGATGAGGGATGACAAGACGATGCTTGTGTATTCATATACACAAAAACGCAACTGAATTTCAATTTAGACAGAAGAAATATACTTATTTATCACGGCTTGGCTAGAACATCCTAAATACAATCTGTATGAAGCAAACAAAAAACAGAGATGTCAGGCATGTCCTTGGTTATAAAATTCTCACAAAGAATACTAACAATAACAGCTAGATTTTGATCACAGTCTCCAGCACAGATAGATGTCAAAAGGTACTGAGTTCATCACTTTATTTTTTAACGTTGGCACGGTCTGACATGGATAGATAGCATTGTCATGTCAATGGCAACAAGTCCGACAACAAAATTGAAAACTTAGAAGACGTATCCAGACAGACAAACAATTTATGCGGAGAAGTTGGCAAACATAAGAAGACAGCGCGCCCAGAATGCGCAACCAGTATCGAACAAGATAATTTTAGTTCTTGTGTAGAAACACACTAGTTACTAGCCGACTAAGTATATTGTCATCAAAGAGCATACTTTCCGGCGCCAGAGGATAATAGCTATGCGCATTATGAATTTATTTTGGATACTCGAGATCGATTTCAAGAATGTAACCCGTGTCGCTGTCGCTACGTAATATTTTTCCTGTAAATGATTCCAGTGCCGCCCATGAGAAATCTCCTACAGGCAGCTTCTGCAACATAGCCTAACGTACAAATTATTTGTTCCAAGATGCTTAGTATTATTTGTATCCTGAGTCTTGTCATAGCAGATACAAGTTGTTGGCCACATCGTGTCGCTTTCTAATGACAGAAATCTCGATAATATTGTACATGTCGATGTCAGTAAGTAACTCAATCCTGATTTTTGTCAGCTTGAAAGCAGTATCCCATGACAGTCCAAGACAAGAATAATACCAAGCAGTATCCCATGACAGTCCAAGACAAGAATAATACCAAGCAGTATCCCATGACAGTCCAAGACAAGAATAATACCAAGCAGTATCCCATGACAGTCCAAGACAAGAATAATACCAAGCAGTATCCCATGACAGTCCAAGACAAGAATAATACCAAGCAGTATCCCATGACAGTCCAAGACAAGAATAATACCAAGCAGTATCCCATGACAGTCCAAGACAAGAATAATACCAAGCAGTATCCCATGACAGTCCAAGACAAGAATAATACCAAGCAGTATCCCATGACAGTACAAGACAAGAATAATACCAAGCAGGACCCAAGGAGTAGTGGTGGTCGCGAAAAGTTTCAAAAGATCGCCAACAAGCAGTAACACATCTGAATTCATATAAAAACCATGGTATTCGCCAATATGTTTTATATTAAATTTATTCCAGACAATGTCAGCGTGGTCATAGTCTGCTTCAGAAGTATCAGCACCATTTTAACTGCTGTGGAATTCTTCTTTTGGTGTCGGTACAGTCTCGTCAAACCTGTCTCACGATGTCATGTATTCATAAGGATAAATTCCTTTGCAAGTTAGTAGATCGAGTTCGTCGCTAGCAAATTAATCTGCGATGTACCTGAATAACTTTGTATTCTTGACAAGTTCCTCAAGTGAAGTGTTCTTGAACTGCAGGTTTTCTTTAATACGCAATTTGCCAAGATAAAATTATAAATATTTTTTTCAAGTTGTTTGGTATTTAAGTTATGTAAATAGTACAGAAATAAATTCTGGCGATCTTAATTTCAAGTTGCATTTACTATGAGCCACTTCAAGATATCAACCAGTGAAATGGCAGTTATCTCTGACCAAGTACTTGAGAGCAAATCAAACACAATGTAGAAGACAGCATTTGCTCTGTCATCTGCATTATAAATTATTTTTGCATGTGAAAATCAACTCACGTAGCCCACTTCTCCTTGTAAGCTTTGAATTAAATATTCTCCACAATTAACGCCACGATATAATTCTATAGGCTTCGCAGATCGTTGTAGACCCATACCACTTGTATTTTCGTGTCGAGGACTTTTAGGGATCGCTATCTGCACCTGATATGGGAACAAGCAGTAACTCAAACCAGCGTAGAACACAAAGGGCACGCATGTGATACGACTGAAGGTGGCGCTCTACAGTTTCGCATTTTTCATAGGGTTAGAATTTTAAAGAAAAGGAATTTCCCTGGGTTTCCTCTCTGGTTATACTGCCTATTTAAGAAAGACTTTGTATATCGTAAGTATTGTTCGAAGAACCTTTAATTCCCTTTATTTTGGTGTATGATTGATTGGTGTAATATGGGCAATAGAGTATACAGCTTGGCCTTACTCCAGATGTGCACCTTTCAAAAAGTGCTCGCTCCACTTGGTCATTTTCCTTTCCTGGACTTCAAAAGTAAAAAAAGAGCCTTTAACTTTTTTTTAACATTTTATATATTTGGCAATTCATTCAATGCACTTCCAGAAGCTGCTATTGTCTAGTCAGGCAAAATTAATTTTCCATATTTGAATATGTGCTAAAGATAATGTACTTTCGACTAATTCAGGCAGATTTTTTTAGCACAAGGGAGCAGTCATTTTAGATAGCAATATGCTTAGATCATGTAACATTTTCACACGTACAATATCCAAAGAAATATCAGCTACATTAAATCAAAGCAGCATAGAAGTATGCCAACATTCTCTCCAGTATGCATGTTTCAAATGCAAAGAACGTCACCTTACATACGTCGCTCTCTGAAAAGTACGTAATAGCTGGTAAGCGACCTCTTAAGTTTTCAAATTTTGACACGTTATTAGTTTGATTAAGCATGGTGGCTTTTCCAGCATTCGGATAGTCTCTGTCGTGGTGAGCAAGAAGCACTTCGTTAGAGAAACCTTGTAGACACCAACTGCAATTTGTTTGTGTGTGTGGGGGGGGATATCATTGTAAAGGAGAGGGGTGTCGCGGTGGTGTACGTGCGTGTTGTGTGCCCCTCTGTTAATTGATTTGGCGACCGTTATCTAGGGGATGACTTCCCTCGATGTTATTGCCCAGTGTGAGTAGATAAATAGAATATTGACAGAGAACTAGGCAAGACTATTGAGAAGAAATAAACAAATACGAGCCCCCTTGAACAATAAAATAAAATAAATTTAATTAGTTAATACATAAGCTAAAATTGCAATTACAATCCAACCGATTTACATTAATGAAATTTAATAGCAGTGTTCAATTTACAAATTCGTTCATCATAGTAACGAGTGGTGAAAAGAGTACAATGTCCACACCTGACTTGCATCACCTAGCGTCGTTTCCTCTTGACTTTGTGTATTCCACGTCTAGCGTGTATGCTTGGTTCTTCCTCTTGACCCTTCTATTCTGAACTCTCTATTTGCGGACTTCCCTCTTGGACTGTCCTCGTCGGGTTTCTCGGGGAGGATATAGAAAGCTATTCCCTTAAATGACAAGATTACGACTAAAGCTGTATATGTTTCACCACCTATCCGTATATATAAAATCTCTCACTTCCGTTATTCAGAAACGTAAATAGCTATCCACACTGCATAAATTCTGACATAATGTGACCTTAACGATTAACGGTCCTTACAAACATATTGTATTTGAGGTAAGGTACAATCGTTATCTATAGTTACCAATGACCATTGCAATATACCAAGTCTGACCTTAATTAAACAGTTCATCGTCCCTGTTCCACGCGGCAATTGATTAGCAATCGACACGGGTTCTGTATACAAACGATGCTGCCGTATATATCAGCATACATTACTATACGTCTTCTTACATCTGGCTAGTCAATTCCGCTCAATAAGATAAATGCTCGATTACTATTGCATAAGATTCACTAAATTCTAGCTTACAGTAACCAATAACCTGCAAGATCGTTTGAGCATTACAAAATCATATATAAATATGCAGTTGTCATTAACTCACGATAACCAGTATCATCCTACAGACAAAGGAAATTAATTCATAAATCCCTATAAAATACCACACATTTGAATATTTGGATTATATGCAATCCGTCAATTCTATCAATGAACTAATAACCGTAAAATTAAAGAAATAAATTGCATAACACTATAACATATCAACAGATTTCTACGAAACTGAATAAACGACACATATTATGGATCATAGTCATATCAAACACATTTGTATAAAACCAAAGAACAAAATAGAAAATTACACGGAAATTAAAATTGCGTACCTTAACGCTGTTTCTTTTCCACACAATCGTGCGTCCTAGCACTATAGCCTGTTCTTTCCTTTCAAGACAGCTATCTGGCTTCTCTACTTTGTTTAACGATGGAAAACTCTATTCTCAGGTTTCCACCGGAGTCTCCAATTCGACTTCTCGCAAGCAAAATTGGACTAAAGAATTCAGAGCCACGTCGCTACCTTATATTCAGATTAATTTTATCTGACCAATCGAAAGCAACTGTTCCCAAATTTTTCCCAAAATAATCATGTCTTTCATCAGTTTTTGACAGCCTAGAATATGATGCAATTAGCTTTACTTTGAAGATCAGTTATTTGACATGCGGTCCTGTACAAACAGATACGGTCGTAGTTCTAATGTACTCTCTGCCAATATACCGTTACGATGACTGGGTCAATTCTACTGAAGCTTAACGTAGGCCCTTTTATGTTTCACAGATGAAATAAGGGAAATATCAAAGTGAACTTTCTCAAAGACTTTTCTGGCTTGACTATGATAAAATTTTAATGCACAATTTATTCAACTTTAGGATCCAGTACTTCTTCAAAATTCGACACATTACAATCATACTATCCTTTCTTCAAACCTAAGAATGTTTTATTGAGACGTAGCAATCTTCTTTGGTATCACCATGGAGGCAGAGCAACTAAACCCCTCGCTCGCACGTTACAGAAGACAAATGCAGAGGATAGATACTTGTGCTGTCGCTAACACCAAAAACGTTTGCTGTGATGTCATTCAATCTTTCGAATTTTATTACGTCATTTACTTGCATAAAATAATGTATTCCAGAGACATTTAACGTATTCTGATACGCGGAGTACTTGCTTGCACGGCTAGGATTTTTTTTTTTGGCCACAGGATACAACGCAGACAGCACCGACCAAGTGAAACATTTTGCATCATTATTCTGCACATTAATACGACTTTGACTGCCCTTGATTTTTCAGATGACTCCAAATAAGAGCAAACCCGCAGTGGATTGTATTTTGATGTGTTACTACGCATCTTGATATGCTTGTCAAATTTCAGCTGATTCTTCTCGTTAGAAATCATCAATCATGTCCCATAGCGACATAATTTTTTTAAGATCTATCTTGTAGTGAAAAGCACGCACCGACTTTGAAATGAAATATGCTTTGATTTCTGAGTTATCTAACTTTGTAAACACAACGTTAATGCCAACAGAAGATTTTATGTCACGATGTAAATACACCTCATGGGACAGAATTGTTCTTATGTCAAAATGTCATATGACAACAGCTTGAAAGGTCAAATAACAAGTGTCTTGTCGAAGCTGACAAAGGCATTCCCCATAAAAAAAAGAAGCTCATGTTGGTGCTATATGGTATATTGTTACTCTAACTGATAATTCCCAAGGCCGCCATCAAAACATTTTTCTTGATACATGATATATAACGGCGCATAAGCAAATCGTTGTCATAACAGACTTTCTGATAGAAAAATCACATGCTATAGGGATTATGCAGCCGGTGTATGTCGAAATTTCATGTTCGCGACACAACAGCACGATCCAGATGAATTTTCATATCAGGATCCCTGTGTAATTTTACAATGACATCAAGCAAGATTTCTGGCTGCTCCAAGTAGACATCTGCAATATAAACAATTGTATCTAACATAATATACAACTTCGTTTTATAAAAAATGTACCCCTCAGATGTAAATGAAACTGCGATTTTCGTGACTTCGACGAATACAACTACGTAGAGAATTCCTAAAACACGACCGCAACTATATACAACAAAATATCACATCAGAAATCAGAATCTGGCTCGATTAAACATCTTGTAGGAGGTGTTAGCGCAGTTTGACGAGATCTTTAACAGATTTGTGACTGTAAACTTTATAGGAGGAAAAAAATTTATCAAGTTCAGTTACGTCTTTCAACAAATATTTCTGATGCAATATATGCCTGGTAATGCTGCTATGTGCAAACTTTGTAGCCAGCAAGAAATTATTAGAAGAATACGACAAAATTATTTCGCAGTACGTCTAATATAAGGCAACATTATGTGACCCCGCACAGAATGTTGATGTCTTATATGATCGCGCTCAAAGTGACATCGATTGTAGAATGCAGATGTCGTATTTGACACTGTACAAAGTGACATTGCATGTAGAATGAAGATGTTTTATTTGACACCGTACAAAGTGGCATTGCATGTAGAATTTGGGTGTCTTATTTGACACCGTACAAAGTGACATTGCATGTAGAATACAGATTTCTTTGTTAGAGAGAAGTTGGTAATAGTTCTTGTTTGTAAAATTATCCCGAGGTTGGTTCGCCACCAAGGTCTTCTATCTTGTATATCACTGGAAAGTCTTCATAATTTCTGACATAACGAAAATTCTTTGGTTGAGCTGGTTGTATGATCTTTCTCGAAAGTTTTCCTGCGTCTGCTAAGTCTAACAACATTCCTACAATATACATTTTTCTGGAAAAGAATATATTTGCGACGTTGTCTTTGTTATCGTTATTACTAACCGTTACTGTTGTTATACCGATGCTTTTATGTTTCGTATTATTATAATTGTCCACTGGTGATGGCCGCTTGTTAAATTTTATTTGTTTATTTTTTTGTGAAGTATTTCCACATATCATTTTTAGCATCTTGGTGAATCTATCTACTACGGCTACTTTACCTTCCTTGAACTGGAATATTTATAGATTGTGCTTTCTTCAAGACAGTTTTCAAAGGTATTTTTATAAAATTCTCCGCAATGGTGAACCCATTACTTTGCTGGTCTACATGACAAAGATGCAAACGCGTCTCTGATAGCAGAGTCTATTTTAGTTCTTAGTGGCAAATTCCACGCGTACTTACTGAATACAATAATAATATTTATGACAATAGGTATCTAAGACGGCAGCATGTTGTATCAGAAACCATACAGTTTTCTGACAAGGCATCCAAATGATTCTGACATCAAGTATCTAAGATGGTGGTTTGTTTTATTAGGAAAGCATCAAAGTTTTCTGACATTATGAATTAAGAACGATTGCAGGTTGTTCAGGACAGCAGCAGCTAACAACGGCTTTCTCAAACCGAGAAAGTTCTCTTTTTCCACAGTCAGCACATATCAGCATTAGCACAGGTCGATTATATGATGTCTGCGATAACGTTTTCTCAAGGCTGTATGCATTATTCTTGCACGATAAGCACCAATAAGTTGTCCATATCTTTGAATTTAATACAAAACGTATGTTATCTATTATATCACACACCCTACTGTTTACTAAGTTTGCTTAATACCAACTTGTCATTGCTTAAAGTTGGCAGCGCTCAAAGTTCAAGTAGTCTGTCCAAGGCAGATTTTCCTTGGCATCGCGATCTGATAAAATAAATACAATAGTAGCCACAGTCCGAACTGTCCATATGTTGAATATGAGATAAATTATATATAAGCATGTTTTCTTGCTGCCTGATGTATGTTTTTTGACAGCATCAGATGGAGGCAGTCCAAACGAACCATAGCATACTGTGTCACTACTATCTGGCTTGTTCACTATGGCAACCCAATGTGTTCCATAACCATTAAATAATTTTCTACTGGAAACGCAACACTCATTGAATTTGTGGCACGTGTCCTTTGAAAATAAGCCCGAAATGATTATATGTCATTAAGCTCTTTCTCAATATCAAAAGTACTTAGCGGCCTTGTGTTCCCGGCAACATCACTCGATTACTCGCTTTTCTTTTACTGCCACCACGTCCAAGAATTTTTCAAAGTAGCTTAGGCAGCTCCATGTCAGCGATCCCTGCAGCAAACAGTGACAAGCAGGTAAGATGCAGCCTTGTTTCTCAAGCTGCGTAAGAGACCTATTAAGTATGATGTCTTTGTCGTGTTGTCGTGTTGGAGCTTTGTCAACATGAATTTTGTCGCCTCTAGATAACGGTTGTTTGACAACAACATCATGGACAGTGGATTGCCTCTTGAAGCGGCAGTTGCATTTTTTTTTACGTTGAATCTCTGACAGAGACAGATTAGTGTCTTGATACAGCATTTCTATGTATGTTGTTTAGAAAAATGGTAAGCAAAACTGCACCAAAGTCCCCTGCAATTAAATGCATTTTTCGTAGCGCCTGATATCGCAGCAGAGGCTGCCGCAATTCCTAACAAACCAAGTGCTGACAAAATTGCTGGATGCCAAGCTTCAAGCAAAGGCCAAATCATAATAAAAGCACCACTCATTCTAGATATCTGCGTTGCAGACAAATTTACTTTAGTCATTTGCAATAGATCCTGGCCTCATTATGTTTTGAGTGTTGTCTTTTGTAAGCCCAAATTTTCGTTAAAATGCCTGCTGTATTTTTTACACTATCTTTATTTACTGTGCATGTGTTAAAATAACATTCACTGAGATGTAGTTCATAATATGATACGCTTTGATAAATTATCTTACATGATCAATGTCATTTTACCGCTAAGAGCTTCAGGTGCGAGAAATCTATCTGAAGTTTGGGGCTGGAACAGGTGCTATGGTCCACCTGACTTCAACGTCTGCTATGTAGTTCTTTGTTTGCTCCATATGATTAGAAACATCAAAATGAAAAATAGAATACAAATTGGCAAATTCCTCCAACGATATCTGAGTTCCAGTGTCCAAGTCATGACCTCTTGAAGTATCCTAGCGACTAATTTCTGTTAAGTGGTGTAAAATTACAACCTAGTTCACGTTCAGGATACTGTCTGCTATTGATTCAGACTGCAAGACGTGTCAAGCCCGTGTTGTCAAATATCTAGCTGTTTGTTTTCTGATCAGCATATCTTATATCAAACTAAAACGTTATGAAAATATACCCCTGGGCTATTCATTGCCTGGCAACGTAGCTACTGTCTACGTCGTGGACAATAGGTACGTATCTGCTGAAAGTTAAGGTTCTTGCTAAAAAGTGAAAGCAGATTTTCTAACTCCAGTGCGTGGTAAATGAAGGAGTTACGTTTGACTTCGAGAGAGATAACTTAGTAAGAATAAAGCGTCCTTCTGCGCGATACATATATGTGACAGGATCAGCTCGCTCAAAACCAACGCGTGCTTGACACTTCGAAATACTGTATTAATATCGCAACAAAAACAAAATATAGAACTCAGAGGCAGTACCACGCAAACTTCATTTGACCATCTGTCTGACTGCAAATCCGGAATTGTATGTGGCATGTTATGCAAATGTAGCATGATTTCTTAACATTCCTCCTGTAACATTACTATCAGCGGCAAGTGTTACCATTGGAATTAAGTCTTCTGCAGATAGAACTCTTTGCAGTATGCAACGCCAGTGCCAGGATCCTTGTAACAAAATACATTTGATGTCAGGCTTCTTCTGTGGTCATCGATCATTGAAATTAAATTCATGATTGTGATGGCAGCGGACAAATGGCTGCTGGTGCCCTCGACTGCTTGATTATTAAGTTGATGTTGCGCCGTCTTTAATAAACTCCAAACATTGATATTCACTGCAGTGTTCATATTTGCTGTGTAGATAGCAGGTGGCTGCCTTCAACTGTCCTCTGACTTCAAGAAAAGCTTCGTGTCGCAGCAAGTAAACGTCCTTGTCTCTCATACCAATTATTTCAGCACCTTCCTAATTTATCTGATGTGATTCCTTGTCCAAATACTCCATTTATTCGTATTCTATCAAACAGCTTAAAATACTCCGGGGTAAATATTAACGGCATGATTATACATAAATGTAACAAAAATTCCCGTTAGACTAGAACCCCTCATGATATTTGTTATTGCTGCTCTTGCATTGTCTGGTATTGCCCGCGTGTCAAGCTCATTCATAATTTCTTCACGGTGCTAATACAATTGGTTTTTTTTACTGCAGAAGTCATAACATGTTCAGCTTCGTTGCTGCAGAATTTGAGAGCTAAATCCAAGTAGAGCCCTCAGGCTGTTGTTTATTGTGAATTTCAACTGGTAGCCGGCCTTAACGTCATCCTTGTCGTGAGCATATCATAATTGTCATCATTCTTTTTATTTCGTACGCTGTTGACAATATTATACGCGCCATATACCTGAATTTGTTGTTGGTTTCTGTAAGGTTCTGAAACGAATTCTACATTTCAGCAGAAAAATTAGCGCGATCTCATAGCATGTGCCCTTAGAAAGTTGTATAGGGGTATTGTATCTGACAGTAAAATTACTGTTGTTTCCTTGGGCAAGCTTGGAGCTAACAAGAGAACTTTTGACATAGCTATCAAGTCTTTGTACAAATCTTTGTAATTAGTTTCACTAAGCAAACTTTGCTGTAGCAGCTTATTCAATTGTTCTACGATCTCATTATCAACGTTTGCTGCCAGCATTTTTAGTCGCCCGATCAGTTCTGACGTATTTCCTCAAAATCTTCTTCTGACTCAGCGGATGCGTACTCTGCTTTCTCTGCTAGGTTTTGAAACTCCCCGGGCTGCTGCTCTGAAAAATGTTCCTGTTTATTTTCTATTTGGTATTTTAACGTCAGCAGCAACTTTACAATGACGGTATCTATAACTCTTTGGTCGTTAATTTGCTTGTCTTGCTTTTAATTATGTGCACATGCCACTTCAGTTACCACTGTTTTAACGGGTTTAAGTGGTTTTTGCGCCATGTCGCTCTGATATTCTTACTCGCTGCGAGAAAGCGACCACATAGTTGCTGCTGCTGTTCAATATATATTTTTATAACACCAGCTTTGGCTCTTCTACACCAACGAATGGCATTATAATAATAATAATAATAATAATGAGGACTTTGTATAGCGCCTAATCTTTAGAAGCTCTAAGAGCTTTACAACATTTGACAACACTTAAAAAACATATATAATGATATGATTACAAAAATAAAAACAAACACCACGAAATTAGAAAACAGAAAACATGCTGTAAAAATTTAAGGTAAGGATACATTATTAGGTCTTTAAGTCTGTTCTTGCAGTTGAAATAGGTGAATTTTAAGAGCGCTCTTGATTGAGATCACTGTGTCTTTGTGTCTAAGTGCAGTGGGCAATTCGTTCCACGTTGCTGGGCTCTGGTATGCAAAAGAGCGTTGTCCATATGATTTCATTTTCTTAGTGGGAATAATGAGAATACGAGTGTCAGAAGAGGAGCGTAAGTATCTTGCAGTTGTGTACAGATAGGTATGTTGGACTGGAGCCCGTCAGTGAAACGTAGCACAGAGAACAAATTTTGTGTTTAATTCTGGATCGTATGGATAGCCAGTGTAGGGTAGAGAGCAGGGGAGAGGCGTGCTCTGATCGTGATATTCTAAGGATGATCCGAGAAGCTGTGTTTTGAACTTTTTGAAGTTTCTGGAGTAGATATTGAGACGAACCAGACAGAATTGAGTTACAATAGTCCAGTCTTGAAAGTACTAAGGAACACACAAGTATTTTAGTGGCATCAACTGAAAGATACTTGCGAATGGAGCTGATGCGTCTCAGCTCAAGATATGCAGCCTTTCATATGTTCATGACATGTTGGTGCAATGAGAGAGTACTGTCAAGAGTAACACTTAGGTTTCGTACTGACTGTGTGAATTTAATGTTGGTGTTGCTGATAATTATTGTGTGAGGTAAAGGATGTGACTGAGAAAGTCTTTGTGTTGTAATCAGAATGGCTTCAGTTTTATCATCATTCATCTGCAGCTTGTTACATGTCATCCATGATTTCACATCGGAAATGCACCTCTCCACGCCTTGGATGGTAGCTTCAACTTCAGCTGGATGGCTAGATTTGTATATTTGGGTGTCATCAGCATACAATTGGTGAGACACTGGATGATGATCTATGACACTTGAGAGTGGCTGAGTGTATAGAATGAAGAGAACAGGTCCAAGAACAGACCCCTGTGGAACACCACAGCATAGATCAGCTGGGCTGGAGTGTTTTCCATTTGCGGACACAATTTGTGTCCTGTTGACCAAGTAGGACTTGAACCATAGTAAGGCCGTATCATGAATACCAAATACATGCTGGAGACGGTGAAGTAATATATCATGGTCTATAGTGTCAAATGCTGCAGACAAGTCAAGGAGAGTGAGGACTGTAATCTTTCCGCTATCCAAAGCAGAGAGAAGGTCACTGACTACTTTCAGAAGAGTAGTTTCAGTACTGTGACAAGGGCGATATGCAGACTGTACATTGCTAAAAAGACTGTTTGAATTCAGATGAGATACAAGTTGGGATAGAACAACTTTTTCTAAGATTTTTTTTCTAAGATTTTTGACATGAATGGGAGATTAGAAACTGGGCGGTAGTTCTTTAAATCATTATGGTCGAGTGTTGGTTTCTTTAGCAGAGGCTTTACAATGGCAGTTTTGTAAAATGATGGGAATTCCCCAGATGAGAGAGAGGTATTAATAACATCAGTTAGTGAAGGCAATATTGGATCTAAGCACTCAAGCAGCAGTGATGTCTGAATCGGATCAAGTTCGCATGACTTTGGTGCACTCTTCATCACGATTGTACGTACTAAATCCATAGAGACAGGTTACATGGTCAAATAATGTACTTCTGTCCTGGTTCTGAGGTTATTCTTGTTTTGTTCGTGCCATATCGAGGACTTTCTACCATATCGAAGACTTTATTTCTCAAGAATGACTTCTAGTCAAGCATGTGCAAAAGTCCAACAGCATGGCTGACGTGACCGGTGATTTTGTGAGCGATTGTGTGCTTATGAATGATAGATACTACATACTGCCGTTGTATGTGATAGAGTCGAAGAAGAAACGTTCTGGAAGACGTTCAGGAAGGTAAAGAAAAGCTTTAGAATGGTTTCTCCAAAATCATTTTCATATTATCATTATTTCAGGTTGATATTTATAAAATAACAATGTTCATGCTGTAAATTGCAACAAGCACCCAATAAAAAGGGATAAATATGAAGAAAAAAAAAAAGAAACACTGCAGCTTGTAGATTCGTTAAAGTCAATGCACTCGTCTCCAAAGGTGGCGAGTGCATTTATTTTCCAATAAATAATATACTGTCTTGGTAAACATACATTAGAAATTGATAAATCTGAAGTAACGACTCCATCCGATGGAATCATGAAAATTCATGCAATTTCAGTGGATTATTTTTCACAAATCAAAAGCTTGTCGTGGTAAAATTATGAACAGCAAAAGTCTGGACTTGCGTTAAGTTTCAGTCGCATTTTGATAGGATTCTAAAGAGAGCAAAAGTTCTATCACTCCTCTTATGAATTTCGGTCATATCCAATACTGCATTGTTTGACAAAATATATTTTGATATATATCAGAAGTATTATAATTCACAAACTATCTTTAAAAACTGTTAGATTTTACACAATTTAAGCCATCTGCCCAAAAATTCAATATATTAAAGGACTGACTACATTTGTCACTCTGGCCACATATGACATTAAAGGCTTATGTACCTATTTTAATAATTACACCATGGATTTCGGCCACGTGACATTAAGGCCAATGTATCTATTTTGGTAATTACACACGTATTTAGGCCATATGACATTAAGACTTTTATATCTATTTTCGTAATTACACCAGGTATTTCGGCCATATGACATTAAGGTTTTTATATTTATTTTCGTAATTACACCACGTATTTCGGCCATATGACATTAAGACTTTTATATCTATTTTCGTAATTACACCAGGTATTTCGACCATATGACATTAACGTTCATGTACCTATTTTGACAATTAAACAATGTATTTCGACCATATGGCATCGTGTGGACGCATTCACTGAAGCTAATTCAGACTGATCGGGGCACATATATCACTTTATTGTAATTACAATAGCAGCAGAGAGGGTGAACCCTACAACTTTGCAGAGACCTTATTTTTTGAAATTTAAGGGTTCCTACGAAGGCTAAAAAAGAAGTTTTTGCATTAATAATGAAAACTTCTCTAATTGACCAGATTTTTTCCGATTTTTTCACGTGCTGGTCACTACGCGTATGTCGTTCACCCTCTCTGCTGCTATAAATTAAACAGCCATTATAGGTATTATCAATAACGAGTATTGGAGAACCACACTCAGCTAAATTAGCTCGAGAGCGACTAAAGGCAATTAAAAAATATCTACCTGTTCGTGATTCTGTTAAGCAACAACTACAATCGCGTCAGGAATCTCAAGTCGAATTTGAAGAAGATACAAAACAATTATTTAAACCGATTGTCGAACCAACAAAGAAAATTGTTACAGCAACTGAGGCAACACAAAGAGCTCTTGCAACATTGCCTGTTGATATTGCTGACCTTATTCAAGCTGCTCAACCACCACCCGTTCAACTTCCTCAACCACCACCCGTTCAACTTCCTCAACCACCAAAAACCAGAACTAAGATAATGGATAAATTTACACCTGAAGGTATTGCTGCTATCAGGGATCCAAACCAATTATATGATTTTGCCGCGTATGGATATTATGAAAGAAAAAAATATGTAAAACCAGAATACGTTAAATCTCTGAAATCTGACAATTGGATCAAGGATGTATATCATATTTATATTGGTATTCAAGAAATCAGATCTAATAAAGATATTATAAAATTTAACAAATTTGATGAGGTTGTAAATAGATATATAGAAGAGGTTGAACAAAGTAAACGATTATCACAACCACCACAATTTGAATTACCATCACCACCATCATCACCAAAACTTAAATTACCATCACCACAACAACGAGAACAAGAACGACAAGAAACAATGAAACGATTGCAATCACCACCGAAACCAAGTGAAGAGGAAGAAGAAGAAGAAGAATTTCAAGACGCTCCCGGCGCAACTGGAAGTGGTCTAGGAAGTGGTCTTATTACTTGTCCCAATAACGTTCTTGCTGATGTTGATCGACTAGAAATTCTCATTGGAGGAAAACAAGCTGGTAATAATTCATCAGAAATCATTAATGAAGCAGTTGATATTTGCAAACGATTATTTACAGGCGGAATTATGGATATTAATGTATATCGGTCTCTCATTAATGAAATCGTCGATGACTACCATAGTGATTAGATACAATTAGTGATAAAGTCATTTAATAACAAAATGATCGTGCATGGTACTCAACGTGGACCTACCATGGTCAGGGTAATAAACTCTCGATTACCAGTATACAAAATGACCTACGGAGATGGACTAGGTGATGTTGTTCAGGGTCTGTTTAGAAGAATAGCCCCAAAAGCAATACCGATTGCAAAACAACTAGGAATGAAAGCTATTGATGTTGTTCGTGAAAAAGGTATAAGCGCTGTTGGTAATATTGCTAGCAAAGCATTCTCAGCAATCAAAGATAGACTATCACGATTAATACGCAGACCACAAGCGACCCGACCTCAACCTGTGAAATTACCTAGCACTGAAGTAATGCCCGCAAGTGTAAGTAAAATAATAAATCAAGCCGCTAATCAAAAACTAGCGGAGTTGGATGATGTACCAATGTCGGAAAAGGAAAAAAATATAACCGCTAGTCTGATAGCAGGAAGTGGTCTCACTTCCCGAAGTGGTCTTAGTGTTAGACGAAGACGATAGTAATAAAGATGTTTAAGCACATATCCGACCCCGCGTTCGACATGGATGCACCAGTTCTCAAAGATGAGTCTGTGCGTGATTATCAGTATTATTCTTACAACGCACGAATGCCAGATCAGCGTGGACGAATTGAACTACAAGTTCAGGATACAAGTAGATATTTTCTACCCGCTGAGGCTTTTATTGAAGTAGAAGGTGAAATTTTAAATAACGTTGTTCTTGCAGTACCAGCAGCATATGGAGCTGAAGTTAGGGTTGGTTTTGTTAATAATGGTATTATGGCGTTATTTGATAGCGCTACGTACATGATTGACGGAAAAAATATTGAATCAATCCAGAAAGACGTTGATGTTGCCACAACGATATTGGGTCTTGCGAGATACAGCGATGATTATTCAAGATCAGCTGGCCCATCAATGATGTTCTCAAAAGATATTTCTGACCACCCTGACAGTAGAAATCATGTTTTTCGACAACCAACTGATCGAGCTGTTCCTCCTGTTGCTGCTGCTGTTGAAGATCTACCTTTTCCAAATCCAGATTTCAACTTAGGATTTGCAGCACGTCGATCAATGCTGAAAGACAATAGAAGAGTATTTTCATGTGCAATTCGGTTGTCACATATTTTTGGATTTTGTAGAAATGTCAGAAAAGTCATTTTCGGAGCTAAACATACGGTTGTACTTGTACGAAAAAACACTGATAATGATGCATTATGGAGACCCATTGGTGATCCTGGTATAGCAGTACTAACAAAACTTTCCCTGTGGATGCCAGTGATGACTCCGTCAATATCTGAAGAAGACCGGTTGTTATCTTTAATGAGTCAAGGCGGTAAATCAACTTTGTCATGGTTGACTATGACCACAGATGCTTTTGATAGTGCAATTAATGGTTTATTTACGTGGCAAATAGCTTCTCAGCAAGGTGTTTCTGCACCAAGACATATATTTATTGCTTTACAAGATGTTACACGAGTAAATTCACAAACTCGCAACATAATGATATTTGATAAATTAGGAGTTAGTGAAGTTTCATTAAGGATTAATGGACATCAAGAACCATCCGAGGATATTTTGTTAAATTTCGATCAAAATCATGTAGCACGTGCATATCATCGTCTTATGTCGTTTATGGGGCGTGATCAAAACATTGATACAGGTTTACAAATATCACAGCTAGATTTTACAACGCTGTATCCGATTTATTACTTTTCACTAGAACATTTAGATTTAACAAGACAATCAGTAGTTGATATACATTTTCGAGCTCGTGTAACATTGCCAGTAGCACCAGCACCATTAATTCCTAATTACAGAGCAATCGCAGTTATACTCAGCGATAAATCGATGTTACTCGAAGGTGTTGGTGGACGAATGAGAGTTATTGATGCTTCACTAGAAACATGTAATTAGATCGTTCATAATATTAATAATGTCATATCATCACGTTAGTGTGAGTCTGACTCCTGGTCAGATTAAAAAGCTACAATCAGCATCAAAAAATAACTGTGGAATAAAAATATCGCTAAAGCAAGAACAGATGACCGGTGCAAATAAACTATCGTTGACCGAGCGTCAGTTCAAAAACTTCAGTGAAGCTAAAAAATCAAATAAAGGCGTCAAACTTAATCTTTCTGCGGGCGCCATCAGAGACGTTGCTAAATCGGGTGGTATATTTCCACTTCTTGCAGCTATACCAGCTTTAATAGCAGCTGCAGCCCCAGCTGTTGCAAAAGCAGCTGCATTAGGTGCTGTTGGAACTGCTGCTGGAATGGTGTTAAAGAAAGCAACCGGACAAGGAATCAAAAAAAAGGGAAAAGGTCTAAGACTACCAGGAACCCCGTATTCGTGGTACGGAAAGGGTCTAAGATTACCAAGGACCCCGTATTCTTGGTACGGAAAGGGTCTAAGACTTCCCGGGACAGTTTACTAATATCACCTATGTCCAATTTTGATTTACTTAATGCTGCTAAGCAACTAAATATAAAAAATTTCAGAGGTGTTTTTATGCGCGATCAATTACCAAAAAAACCAAACAATATGGAAACCGGTATCATTAATCTCGATAAAAACTCTGGCCCAGGCACGCACTGGGTCGGATATGCAATTGATCCACGTGGAATTATTTATTTCGATTCGTATGGATTAGCACCACCAAAAGAATTTTTTTTTTTTTTTACCGGCGATATTCCAATCTGGTATTCAACGCTACCAACACAAAAAATAACTGATCCTCCAATATGCGGTCGTGAAACCCTCGCTGTGCTTGATGCTGTATCAAAATCAGCAGCGCCACCTCATAAAGTCGTGCACGCGTTCACTACACTACGTCATAATACTTAAACAGATATCAGTAAATATAATGGTAGATATTTATGGAAGATCTACTCGCAAAGATAAGGAGAAGGTCGATTTATCTAAATATGCAACTCTTGATCAGCTCAGAAATGAAATCGATGATTTAGTAAATATCACAAGTGTGGATCAAAATGAAGTCGTCGTTTTTCAGGACAAACAAGGACGATTAAAAACGAGTAACATACAACTACTAGATGTACTTGTACGGATTCCCAACGCGGTTGTTAATAATGTCGTTACTTTCACTGATCAGGGTAAAATACAGGATTCCGGTAAATCGGTTAACGACTATGTTAAGAAAACTGGTGATGTATTTACCGGTGACATTATTATGTCAGGAAGAAAAATTACATATCTTGGAGATCCAATCGCAAATACAGACGCAGCAACAAAAAAATACGTCGATGATCAAGAATCCAAGTACGTGTCAGTGCGCGGTGGTATAATGCGTGCATTTCTCGACATGAATAATAATGGTATTAATAATCTCAGAACACCAGAAACAGATTTTGACGCTGCAACGAAGAAATACGTCGACGATAAGGAAATTCCAATAACGACTTCGTTAACGACAATCAATGATGGAATTGCTGCACTTAGAACTGATTATATTAATCACGTGCAAACGTTTCTGAATTTCCGTAGAAATATAAACAGATCTATTAACGAATTTTTTGGAACTCCACCAGTCGTTGACATAAAACTTACCGACATTAACATGAAAATCAACGATATTGTTAGTGGAATTCCTAATATCATTGAAAAAACGAATCTTATTAAAATTCCTCACAAGCAGATCTTCAACGTAGTATACACAGTAGCATCAGGATTAGGAGTATGGACACTGCAAGATAATAATCTCAAACACACCGCAGAAGTCACTGGTGTATACAGACTGTCCGTATTTAGTAGTGCAAAATTCAGTATATTTACTACATTTCCATGGCGTTATTCAAACGATACTTTTTCTGGAGTTGTATCCGTCATAACAAATAAAGATGCGGAAGAAACATTTCTGCTGGAAGCATCTGATAAAAAATTAACCAGAGCACTATACTGGTGGTGTTTGGAATTTGTGTGTGAAACTCCTCAATTAGTTATCTAGATAAGTATAATGAATCAAGAGTCATTTATCGATGTTCAACGTCACAGATACGCTCAAGTATGTGAGTGTCAAACCAAATTAAAAAATATCATCGACGATTACACGATAAAGGTAAAAAAATATCGGCGTCGTATGGTTGTTATTGATATAATGGTAGATTCGGTTTCTGCTGTTATTGCTGGAACTGGATTATTACTATCAACAATAACGATGACAGCGCCTGCAGTTGTAACAATTATAGTTTCCACGGCAACAACATGCGAAGGTATTTTCAGTATTATCGCTAAGAAAATATCTACGTGTACAAATGATAAACTAAACAAGTACATAATGAAATTGCACACAGCAACATCATCTTATTCTAAACTATCATCGTATCTTTCGGCGTATCTCAGCGATGGTAAAATATCCGATGAGGAGTTCGCAACGAT
This sequence comes from Megalonaias nervosa, assembly GCA_016617855.1. Classification (NCBI taxonomy): domain Eukaryota; kingdom Metazoa; phylum Mollusca; class Bivalvia; order Unionida; family Unionidae; genus Megalonaias; species Megalonaias nervosa. Next base: position 23,658 of record JAECUM010001762.1, read on the forward strand.
AATGGAAACTTATCATGAGGCATTCAAAGTGGATTCTAATGATAAAGTGGAGGGTTGAATTTCCGCTCTATTAAATACGGAGTATTTTAAATAATGTCATCGTTAAAATTATTACAGCAGATCGTAGCTAATACAACGCCGTCAAAAACTACTATGATATCATTAAGTTCAACCAATCCTGAATTTAGCGTTAATTTTCCAACTGCAATTTCAGCAAAGGAAATAGCATTAGCGCAATTACGAGTTTATCATAGTTGGCCAAATATCAGGTCAAAACCATTTGGTGGACAACCAGCAAATAATTCACTGGTATTTGCGAATAAGAATAAACCGGATGGAACACCTGATTGGCAAGTTGTTGGAATTTCAACGGGCAGTTATCAAATAGAACAGATTAATGATGAATTCCAACGCAGAATTAAATCTATCACAGGGAAAGAATCTAAAATAGCAATAACTGTTTACGAACCAACACTATCAGCGGTGATTGAAATAAATTCTCCTGATTACCTCGTAGATATTTATCAAAGTTCAATTAGATCAGTGTTAGGATGGCCTGAAGTCGCACCTATTTATAATGGAATTTCAGAACCAACTAAAAATGAATTTAAAACGAGTGAAGAAAAATTCATTAAAGATCCAGAATATCGAGGAAAATATTCATGGAGATTAATATTTCTTGGATATGATCCAAAAAAAACATGATCATTACTTTATCGATTTTGACGGTAAAAGAATCCCCAAGATGTTTAGATCAGTATTTAATGTTATCCGGACGCCAGGGGCGCGGGAGCGAGAGATTGTTGATGAAGAATTTATTAAAGAATTTTTAAATACTCTTAAACCCGAATAGGATAAAACGTTTAATGATTTAAGAAATTTACTTATTTCATTATCACAACATTATGATGAAAGTGTAAAGCAGCAAATAATCGAGTCAATAAAACATTTAAATGGGATCTTATTTGATCTATACATCGCCAATCGAAGTATTATAAACACTGCGACTAAACTCGATGGAAATCGTTACACTGATCCAGAATCTAAGCAGTTATTTCTTGATCATTACAAAATAACAGAAAAAGATTTACAAACATTTATTATACCAGATTTAAATAACGCTGAAATGAAGAAATCATTAAATGATCTTATTGAAGAATATTATCCGGGAGTAATTGAATCGTGGAGAAAAATAGCCCCACCACCGGTTATACTAAAACACAATAACAACCCTTTTGGTGCCGGACGTCATATATCGCCAGGTATTGTAAACATAACAACAGTTATTGCAGTCAATCTGGTATGAGATATTATTGAAGATAGCTATCAGGTAGATCTTTCTAAGTCTAACCAGGCCCAGCAAGGGTACATATTATTCAGTTTTAGTCCATTAGCCCCACCAGGTTGGTTAATTGTATCAGAGCCAATTAACCCCGTGTACCTGCGAGTTCATAATCCGTTATTATCAAGGATACACTTTAAACTTACAGACCAAAGCAATCGCATTCTGGACACAAGAAATGAAGAACTAAATATAAATCTGTATGTGAAATCATTATGCGTTTTTATCACAATGCGTCATCATAACAAAAAAAAAAATATCCGGATGCATAGTGTTTGTCTATGACACAATACAATACATCATAGCATATACTTGTCAATATAACCTTGCCTGCGGTCTCATTCAATGCTAATCGGCAACTTCCCTATGTGGCAACCAGTAACTGACAAAATAATAATAATGTATTCTTTGTTTACATAAAATCCGCGCACAGATTTCTCATATTGCACAATCGAAATCTATTGTCTAGAAGGTGTGGCTGCATATTGATTATTCCATAACGGCTGTGTATATGTGGCCGATTACTGCGTAAAGTTATTTTAAGAATACGCTATGACTAAATCAATTTCCTTGGTTACGGCTTACGCATAGACTCAGTGTTAATGCAGAATTATATATATTTTTTGGAAACTAGAAATATAAAATCCCATTTTACACAGAAAACTGTGGTTTTTGTTAAGAACACTGTAGTTTTTAGGAAATAGGCTATTGGTAAACACATACTAACTTTTTCAGTATGTATTTATAACAAGGTCCGATAGCTCAATTGATAGCGCGTAGAAACTCTCATCCGGAGGGTCATGGTTCGAAACCCGAGAAAGACATATGTCTGCGGGAGGCGATTTTAGGCCAAGATTTATAATTTATTGGGGGCTCCAGCCCCCCCCCGTCTTCAGAGTACACCAATCCACTACGTCAACACGTGGTGGATTCACTTTTGTGAATCACCCATTGGTTGATCATTATGGGTTGGTGTGCTGGCGTGAAGACGGCATTTCATCATCATCATCATCATATCATCATCATATCATCTCATCAAAATATACAGCGGGGGGTGATATGAGGTCGTGACCTTGTGACTTCACTAAAGGGGTACCCCACACAAGGGCCATTCCAAAAGACACAATCGCAAAACTAAAAATAAACCTAATGAGATTCCAGGTCACAAAGACCAATCAGCCTTTGAGTTTCTAGAGTTTCGGTTACGGATATCTAGGAATTCTTGTAAGGCAATAAACAGAATCTTATTGGTCACTAAAATAAGACCTACACGTGTATAAACAACCCTCTGAGCCTCTAAAGTTTCGGTTTCGGATATTTAGAGGTTCTCTTGGGGGTAAATGTCTAAACAAAGAACCTCATTAGGTTTATCTGATACAACTATGGAATGGTAGACCGAATGTCACCCCGCGCTGTATATTTTTGTTTATTTTTATATTAAATATACACTTATTATATAATGAATTTTTAAAATATCAATGTCATTGTTTCTGCGATTAAAAAATTACAACATAACGGTATCAATGTATCTGACAATCTTAATGCTGAAAAGATTCTATGTGATTTTGACTCATTACAACAACGAAAGAACGAGAACAGATTTACGCTATCTGCTGATTATAAATTCATGAAAATTATCCAGCAAGGAAAGTTAAAGTCACTGGCAACTGTCACTGATGATCAGGTAAAGTTATTTGTACCTCTCTCAAACGCTATTGACAAAATCAAGCTAGAATTATCTCATGGATACGAACAGAAAAAGATTATGAACTTTCGTATAAGACAGTTAAGAGAGCATTGTGAAAATACGAGTGAAAATACAAGTGAAAATGACAGCGATAATGATGGACCATTGACTGTGATAATAGCTAAACAAAATCCTTGGGAAAACTAACATTCTGCTTAGTATAATGCAACCTACACATATTGACAAGTATTGTATCCCAACCATTATATTTCAGTAGGTATCAATTACAATATTACCCGTGCTTGTTGTGCAAAGTTTTCGTTGAGTTTGCTAGTTTTCGTTGGGTCAAAACCCCAGGAAGGTTAACGGGAATTAACATTAGGTTTTAAAGTTGTTGATCAAAAACTGGTTTTTTCCAGTTCTTTTGCTCGTATTTTGTAGATTTTTGCTAGCGAATTACGATAAAAATCCGGAAAAAACCAGTTTTTGATCGATAAATCAAAAACCTAATGTTAATTCCCGTTAACCTTCCTGGGGATTTCACCCAACGAAAACGAGCAAACTCAACGAAAAACAATGATAAAATCGACTAAAATGCCTGAAAAAATCAACAAAATAGCGCAAAAAACGTCAAATTTGATAAAAAATCGAACAAAATAAAAATTTTATAAAAAATAGTTAAATCTGATTAAGTAAAGAATGTTTTGTGCCATCGAATACAGTTTATGTATCTTTTGCTTAACCCACTTCTGGAGAACCATCTTAAGATCTTATAATATTTTCTGAATGATATGCAGATTGCAAGCTAAATAATATCATGTACCTAACATAAGTGTGGATAACTACAATACTAAAAAGTTTTATGCTTGCCTCAGTCTCGCTTGATCATCTGATACCAGGTACTGGAAAATAATATTCTGCCCAAATTTGAAAGAAAAAGTAGATCTAATAACACCATCAGCGGAACGTTTCACTGGGGTGATGCTATGTTAAAGTATTTACTATCAGAATTAATTGATTCAAAACTAATTTCTTCCCCAGTCTCTGTATTTACGGATTTAATAGCTCTCTTTCTGTATAATTTACACCTTCCTGTGTTTCCGGATTTACAATTTGACTCTGTGTAGTAATTCGTAGATTTCCAAGTGAATTATCAAGTTTATCGCCGTTGATGTGGTCAACCACATACCCATCTTTGATCGGTCCAAAATAACACTCGTAGGTAAAAATGTGTGATAAATAATTTTTATTTCCTTTGGTATTAAATCTAAAATAACCAGTATTGTTAACACTACCGATTGGTTTTTTTCAATCTGCAGTTTCTAATCACACCTTCTCGAGATGCTTCATAATTGGTAATGATTGGATGTGACACAAACTCATTTTGTTCCATTTATATATAATATTTATTTGTCTAAATCATTGTTTTTTGAAAATCTAGCCAGATAATCTTCTTCGGTCTTTATAGGAGAGTCAGTGTTATATTTTTTATCGTAATATCGTTTCAGCTCTCTGTATTTTTTACCACCGCATTGCGCACACAGGTGAGTCTTTCCTCGCACTCCAACACTACACACAATACACGGTTTTGGTCCTAGACTCCCATTTCTGACGCATTGCATATGATAGCTGCAGTATTCATTCACGCATGATCTGTTACACGGAGACGTATAACCGATTTTTAACCAGTGGCATTGATTTGGTTGAATCATATACAAAAAGATTAATGTTCAATTAAATATATATTTGCCTTAATTATAATATGGAAGAATTATCCGCAATTGAACCCTACGCAACCAGATTCGATCTTGACAGACTAACCGAGTATAAATTTAGTATTTCGATGCAAGATCTAGCTTTAACGAATGCGGATATAACTAAACGTATCCGTGAGGCCAAGAAGGAATTTCGTGACGATGGTGCAGTTCATGCATGGTCAACATTCAGAGTTGGAAATGTTTTTAATACGATGAATGACAAACGAGGAAGAGTAATCATTAACCACCTTGATAATCAAAAATATTTTATTTTAATAAAATTTATTGTAAATATGGAAGAAGATATTTGGATTATTCGTGACAAGCGCGATCCCGTCCGCGTGCAGTTAGGAAATAATATCTTCTTGAGTAATAAATCTAAACCAGGAATACTAACTGGTATAGATAAACCGTATTATGAGTGATCGTATCCAGTGACTGCGGTTGTCTATGGAATATTTCCGCTGAATAATAAACCTAATGTTGGGGATCTCAAACCGATGAAATTGTCATCCTTGACTTCGTCAAGGATAAACTGCGTAGCTGAGCGAGTTACAGAACACTTTACAAACGCGATACGTGGTAATGGTTTAACGGATTTAAGACTTAAAAAAATAAATGCATGGGCAGAGTCGGTTAAAGATACCGGAGCGTCTATCAAAGATGTTGCTGAGCTAGAGAAGAAATTAAGATTTCCAATAGCAGTAAAAACATTAACCGGAGATTTTGTACAAACCGAAATATATAAAAAATGGAGCTCCGATAGATATTATTGATCATAACGCGCACGCATGGACTGCTGCAGTAACAATATTTCCACGAGATAGAACGGTTAAAATTTATGACGGTGATATCTTTGATTTTATCAAGAATATTAGTAAAACCGATCCTGCTTCTGTTTGGTTATTTCAGAGTTCGGAATATAATCATTATGATCAATTTGTACGACCTAATGGTGATATTTATCGTACAGAATCTCTCCATGAGGAAATGGAACATCTTGCGCAACGCCTTTGGCGTGAATATACCTCTGATGATGTCATAGTTAGACAATTACTGAATAACTGTTTTACTGTTCCGTCAGTCGCTGCTCATTTCGCTCAGGAGAAAAATTCATGGAAAACTACACGATCGGAATTTCTTGAAGATGTCAAGAAAAGTTGTATAGAATATGGGCACGGTGGATTATGGAACACCAAATACGATTATAGTGATGTTATCTCGATTGATATGGTAGCATGTTATCCTGGGAGTGTTCTTGGATATGGAGCATGTTCTAAATACTTTAAGAGATTCGGACATCCTACACATGACATGACCAGGGTTGCAATAAACGGACCCCTTCCCATGGAAGGACCAGATTTTGACTTAACAGGATTTGCTCACGTAGAATCATTCGAGTTTAGAGAAGATCTCCATGCGATTACTTATATTTGGTTCGGAAAACATTTTTCAGAGCGACGTTGGGTTCCGATAGTACTATTGAGATATATGCTTGATGCTGGATTTTTAATATCGTTGAGAGTAACTGAAGCGATTATATCATATAGTTCACAGAAGCAAGTTTGGTTACCAGAACCGGACAGATTTAATATCGATGATACCAGGAAAGAATTCCCTGATATTGATGAAGATCATATCATTAAAATAAGTAAATGCAGGAACGAGCATGATGAAAAACTTGCAAAAGATCTTGGTAGAAAGATAATCGGTAAGATTACTCAAGGTGGTTCATACGATTATAAAAGATATTGTACAAGATTGATTATGGACGATGCTGAACTAGATTTTATAATCGCTGATACAACGGAGAAAAACACATTTATAAACCGATGTAATGCTTATTTATCAGATGGAACAAAACTATGTACCATTGTGAGCTATCTTGATGGCGACTCACCACAATTTACTCATTTAAGATCTTCGATGTTAGCTTATGTTTCGATAAATCTATTGTCGATGATAAATAGATTTCCTCGTTACGCTGTTAGAGTTGCTACGGATTCATTTTATGTACACAAAAAATATAAAGATTTATTAAAACTCGATAATGGTGAATGGGGGACATGGAGAATAAAACAAGAAAATATACTTAGTTATTCTGAATCTGCCGATGTTGAAATTGCGGAGACATATTACAAAAATAATAATCAAATATCAAAATCATCTGCACCATCTGTGTACGATCCTGTATCTAGACATAAGACCGTTTATCTTAATGGGTGTGGTGGTTCAGGTAAAACAACTCGTGCGATTAACTTATTTATGAATAATAACTCAGATATAATTGTTTTGACACCTACACATAAACTTGCTAGAGAAATAAAAGAACGAGGAGTAAAATCATGTACATATCATAGTTTCTTTAGATGGTGCGGAGACACGTGGACCCCATCGCGGATGGGTGAAAAATATATACCTAGGTATATTATATGGGACGAGATATGCACGGTGTCGTTATAAACACTAAAAACATTTCTTGATTGGTTGTTATTGAAGAATACTGCTGTGATTATGTGTGGCGATCATGGTCAACCACCACCCTTTGTTGGACAGTCTCCACATGAATGGTTGAAAACATTTGTAGATTATTACGAAGAAATAAATGATGACCATAGAGCTATTGATGAACCGCTAAAAGAACTTAAAAGATTAATCAGACTTCAGCCAGATCAAATACAATCCGAGATACTGCGTAAAGTAATTGCAGAAACTTCTATGAATGAATTTTGGACTTTATGGAGACCTGCTGATTTGATAGTCGCGAGTAGAAAGATAGTTCGTGATGAACTGCAAAAGAAATTATTTACGTTACATAAAGAAAAGTTTCCGGATCTACCCGTACCTTTGTGTTATCGCCCAGCAGATACTCGACGACAAAATATTGAAATTGAAATACCAGGTGCCTTGGTTCCACCAAGGGTACAGAATCTTGTCTTGAATGATATCGTGTTGGTTGCTGTTGATATTGTTGAGAGCGCGTTGAACATGGATAAATCGCCATGGACGTTAGGATACGCTATAACAATTCACTCGTCGCAGGGATTAACTATAACTGATACTAGAATCTGGATTGTAGATGATCGTATTGAATGGTCGAATTTAGTCTATCTCGCCGTATCTCGAGTCAGGAGAATATCGTAACTGCGTAGGGTTATTGTAGATTACGTAATAACTGAAGAAATCACTAACAATGCCGATATCAATAAAAAATTAATCAGCTATAAACAATGTGACAAAAAAAATAAGCGTGACTTTGATCTTGATGCTGAATTTATTATAACACTAAAACAACTACAGAATAATCATTGCACAGGTTGCAACTGTAATATGTCATGGCAGTGTTTTAATCCAAGACAATTTACCATAGACAGAATTAATAGTGATCTCGGTCATACACGTGATAATGTGATACTGACCTGTCTTGAGTGTAATCGACGTCGAGGCTGTGGACGTTTACAAAATTGAGCTTGGTGGTAATTGCGTATCCTCAGAAATTACTTGTAATTGTTCGCGTACAAATCCACGTTGAGGGGCTGTAGAATCTAGTCTGTAGATTGGAGGTCTACCAGTGGATCTTACCACGCTAGAAATTTTATGTGTAGTCACGCTCCAGATAGGATCGGTTGCTCTTTTTTTACCACCTTCAAGTTCGCCAGGTTCATATAAATATCTAACTGTAACATTACCTAATACTGGTTGAGGTTGTTGTCCGTTATAGCTACGGGGTATATATATTTTTTGGATCGCATTAGAAGGTTTCATGGAAGTTGCACGAGTAATTTCATTATTCAACGCAGCTATCACACTCGGTAATCTTGCAACCCATTCACAAGATCTATCCTTAAAGTCAGTAGATATTTCCTTTGCATATTGGTATCCAAATAACCGCTCGGCAAGTGTTCTATTAAATCGTTCAACGATTGCCTGATCACGATGAATTTCAGTATGTCCTCGTCTGATTTTAACGTTATGTTTCTTCATCAACGATGATGCTACTCCAAGAAATTCTTTACCAGGATCAACTTGTAATAACCGTGGCCATCGTAGACCACCACGTTGATAAATGCGCTCAAACGCAGATGCAACTTCAGATGCTGTCTTTGTTGATAATGGCTCCGCTTCTTTGTATCTACTCGCAACATCAACGACAGTTAACGCATATCTATACGTGTATTGACGTCTACGTGTTTTAATGGTATCGTGTGGTAAAAACAGTATATCCGCTTGATGAACTTCATTAGGAACGCTAACATCGAAATGCGCGTACTGAATTCTTTTAGGTGGACTCAGGAAGATTTACCATATTGCCTGTCGTGCTAACCATGATGCAGCAACATCATGTGAAACTTTTGCTGCTTCGGCGAGTTTACTAATCGCTGCTTTACCTCTCCAATACCCTCTCGGGGAATAACAAACAGATTCCATTTTGATAGTTATATAATTAATTACCAACCCCTAGCACTAGTTTACCTTTCATAGCAGTTTTTACTAGAAAGCTAGCGAGAGATTCTCTGAGAGATTTATTAGGTATAGAATTTAATGCGTGAATCAACTTTACATCTGCGAGATGCCGCTGTTGCAAATCTGGACTTTTATAAGCAACATCATGAATGTGACATGCTTGATCAATCTTATTTACTGGATACTCTCCGGGTTTTGGCTGATTTTGGTTATCGAGTCTGATATCGAGACGAGTTCCAGGACCACAATAATTATATCCGGGTAAATGTTTCTCACCAGGGTATTTAGCCCATGGAGTTCCTGGTAATTTTCCTAACGAAGCAGCAATATCCCCACCTGTCTTTGATGAAATAAATTTATATTTCTTGGTGCCACATTTCACACACTTACCTGTAAGTGCTCGTCTTTTATTTTTTGTTGTTATTGTCGTTAATTCAGTAGTAGGTGTAGATACTCTGCATCGAACACAATATAGACTCATATTATTAATTATATGGATATAATTGACTTTTCAGCGACACGAAAACAAGAACCAGTAAAACATCACCCGGCGCTACCAAATTCTATCAGAATGATTATAATAAGTCCGTCCGGAAGTGGAAAAACGCAATTATTACTTAATCTAATAATGAGATGGCTCAAGTGGAACAAACTGTATTTAGTAGCACCATCTGTAGATGATCAACGATGCTATGAAGTACTTAAAGATTTTAATAAAAATGCAAAACTACTGGACGAAGACGGAAATGATATTATTGATTTTATAACCGATATTGATGAAGCTCCATCTGTAGATCACCTAGATGGATTCATTAATAATCTCGTAGTATACGATGATGTGATGCTGGACAAGCAATCCAATCCAGCTAGAATATTTTCTCGAGGTAGACATAAAAACACAGACGTGATTTATGTTACACAGCGTTATACACAAATTCCAAAAGTAATTAGAGATAACTGCAATATTTTGGTTGTGTTTAATGGAGTAGATAATTATACTCTACAGAATATTTGTTATACCTGGTGTTCGTGCGACATGGACATGAACAAATTTAAAAATTCCTTTTCAAAAGCACAAGCTGCTCTTTTGGTTTTGTAACAATAAATTTACATGATCCAAGATCCAGATATCGAATAGGTCTTGATAAAATATTTGGTCCTTGATTTTATCAAGGTAGCAGCAGAGAGGGTGAACGACATACGCGTAGTGACCAGCACGTGAAAAAATCGGAAAAAATCTGGTCAGTTAGAGAAGTTTTCATTATTAATGCAAAAACTTCTTTTTTTAACCTTCGTAGGAACCCTTAAATTTCAAAAAATAAGGTCTCTGCAAAGTTGTAGGGTTCACCCTCTCTGCTGCTACAATAGGTACAAATATTTTAATCAGCTACCTCCAGAAAACAACATTTTTATTTGTTTCGAAAACTTCACCCAAAATTGACCAAGTCCGCAATATTCACATTCATTTTTGTAATTTACCCCTAAACCATATATACGTAAAACTGAGTGTACCCACCAGCAGCATCAGCGATCACTATGATTTTTAAACACATTCATGCAAAAATCAGTGAACGGGCCAGCAGGACTGCTCCGGTGGCCTGGTGGTTAGAGCGTCTAGTAACAGTTTTTACTCAATATTGATACATATTTGCAATTGCTATAACGTAATCAGGGATACTTTCAGTTAGTATTCATTACAATGCACAATTTCTGTTGTGGTAAATATTGTCAAACCACGCAAACCACACGGTGTAATGACCAACAGGAATATATCACCTTACCATATACTCAGGTGACACTAGTAATTGGTGAACTGCACGAACAGATCTTGCCACTAAATGATACGTATCTGTTGTGTTATTCACATGGGCCGATGCTATATATAGCTCTACTTTGTCATGTTGATTGGTAGGTTACTTTTTAAAGGCACTTTCAGTCCCTTTTTGGGGCTCTACCATCCGGAGGAAATGGGAGCCAGATTTTTGCACCTGAATAGGTTTATCTTGGCCCTGTTTGTTTTTTTTTCCTTTTAAAAAAATGCAAGTAGTTTTATAAGCACTTCCGGATTTTGAGAACGTGAACTAGTTAACTTCGTGTTGAATCACTAGTAAATTTTCTATGCCACATGCTTTAACATCTTGTCCCTGGGGAAACTCATTTGGAATCATTGGTAACTTTGACACACCTTATGTTTTAATATCTTGGACCCGGGTAGGCCCTTTCGTAGTTATTAGTAACGTTTCTAATCCTGATGAATCCCTTTCTATTATTTATTATTGATATTATTGGTTTGGGGTTTAAGGGATATTGTTAATAGGGTTAACAGAGTGGGTGGGTGTGGTATAGCCAGTTATAACGTACAGTACGTAATACGTGAAAAGTTATACATTAGTAACTCAAATTACTGTCAATTAAATATTCAGGGACAAAACTGCGGACAGTGCATTTATATGAGCTAAAATGGGCAAATTAATATTGCATTTTACGCGCATTAGATTATGGCATTGATATAGTATTGGGCTATTGCATTGCAATCATCGTGTTGCATGGTGATGAAGCAAGATTTTACATTTTTCATATACATTGGGTCTTGTGTACAATGCACGTGGCAAACAACTACGATGTTTTGTAATGGGATTGGCCATATTGGTCTTAGTCCAGTCGACCTGGCCCCATGACTGACAGTCATATTACACGCATACTTGTAACCCGGTGGCTATCAAACTTTCCATAATAAAAGTACAGTTATGGTCGGTACTGATAATAACGAAGAGAATTCAGAAACGTTCCGGAAATGCATCTTCTAAAATGTTTTATTTGCTTGCTTACATTTTACGTCGTTTCATCACTTCTTTCACCGCACGTAGTTCTATAAATATGAATCCGCCAAAGTGTATATCTTAGGGTAGGACCATTCTTTCGTTCTTAATACACATCTAAATATAATGACAAGTACTTGCCGTTAGCTACGTATCCTAGTAAACTTTATACGCATTGTTACGTATATTTTGTGTGGTTCACATTTGGCATGTCTCTGTAGATTACATATGTACTATTCATAGGCGTTGACCATTTTTAAAATTAATCGTAATAATGAACTGTATACCGGTTTGGGGTGATTACTCATTGGATGATTGAGTCAAGTGATTTCTGTTGCGACGTGAAAGATTGTGAAAAATGTCACGTAGACAGTATTGCGACAGACATGCGTGGAATAGGAAAATATTGCGATGCTGAGCCGTAAGGGTGTATACAAGGGCAAATATGTGATTAATTAGTTCATTATTCCCTATCTTCTTGTTTTAATATTAGTCTGCAGATGTGTTTAATGTTGTGTTTAGATATAATTTGAGAGAAAACCATTTGTTTAGATCATTCATTGGAATTACAACGTGTTCTTTGACTCTGGACTGAAATATTATTCTGTGACTATTCTGAATTTATTCAAATCAGTTCTGGACAATGTCATGGTGATACATCAAGACTGGCGGCACATAGCACATTCGCGAACCTGGAATTCATTGGGGACACTCGATTCTTTAGGACTTGTGTAGACCTTTATAAGATTATTGTGGATTTAGTTCATAATACTGTAAGTTCCTCTTAAAGTTTCATTTTTTTAACTTTGGGAATGAACTTATTTCATTGTTTCTTTTTCTTTTTTCTGTTATTTAGTTTAGGACCAATGAGCCATAATAGTATTGATAAATGGGATGTATATATATATATATATATATATATATATATATATATATATATATATATATATATATATATATATATATATGAGTAGTTGCATACTTTATAAGATCGCACTTCGTGATTTGTATTGGATGTCACGGTTGTCACTAATCGTGATTGCTAAACTAAATATAGCGTAACATGCTTAATTTCGGTGAATATGAAACTTATGAATTTATATATCCATGCACTTTTCTACATTGGATTCTACGGTGTGTCGACTAGGTCAATATATGGAAAGAGCTGACACTTATTTGTTTAATTAGCTATATACACATTAGTGGTGATTTAGTAAGATTTTTCTGTATTTGTGATAGCAAGTTTTTTGTCATTTTGTGTATGAAATATGAACACTGAACAAATTAGTTATTTTTACTGTTGTGCAGTAGTTGTTACATGTGGGTACTGGACCTCATATGGCCTCTATATAAGAGTCCATAGTGTAACATGCTGGGGCCCCTACAGCCTCAAATCATATTATACAGGCACCCAAAGGTCACATGTTGGCCCCCCACCCCGTATGACCAAATGTGCCATGAGGGTGGGTGGGTAAATGGTAGAAGTGACTGACCAAACTAGGGGAGACATTAGAATTGACCGAAAGAGGCGCCACTGAAAGTATGTATGGGAAATTCTATGTTGCACACAAAATAGACAAACACATACACACAACATAAACAAACACATACACACAAAATAGACAAACACATACAAACAAAATAGACAAACACATACACACAAAATAGACAAACACATACACACAAAATAGAGAAAGGCAAATGGCAATGAGTGACCGTTTGTTTTCTTCCACACTATTTATTCCACCATTTCGCCCATGATGATTTTGTGGAGACCCTTTGTACTTCTGTCTCCTCGACAGAATCCAATCTGGATGGCCCGATTTTCTAATTTTTTCCTGGACCTTCATCCAGTTGGTGTTAGTGCGTTCTATCTTCTGATGTTCATCCTTTTCTTTTCTCTCCAGGTGGCCTTAATCTTTTCAGCTTCCTTTGCTATTACTTCTTGGACAAGATGTTTTGCTGTTTGAAATGCAGCAACCCGCTCGCGAACACAACTTTGTGTATACCGTTAAGTCTCTATTTGTTCTAGGAGCTGCTCAGGCCTTACCATCAAATCTACTGTTTCCTATAACTTGTCCACCTTACAGGGCTGATCCGGAAAGATCTGCATGTGACAAAATTGTACATTTTACATAAACAGTTGACATCAGACCCACATATTCTCCATCAGTATCAACACAGATGTGGAGAGGTGGGTGGGTTGATTTATCGGGCTAGGGTGGTTTATATTAAAGTTATTCTTACACTATTAAGCAGAGGGTCTGATTTTAGTGTGCTGTTGGTTTGTTTTTTTCTTCAGACAACAGTAAATCTAAAGCTAGAAATTTTTCTCGTGACACACTGCAAGGTCAAAATAGGAATACTCGTACACAAAGCTAAGATATCTGACATTCACAAATACAACTTAACTCAAGATTTATATTTACCCATTGAAGAAAAAATCGTTATACAATTTTGAGGGTGCAAGTCTTTGAAAACAAATTACGAAACTAAAGTACCATTTATTGTGACTGCTGAAGCAGAGTGATAATAGGTATTACGAGAGAGAGAGAGAGAGAGAGAGAGAGAGAGAGAGAGAGAGAGAGAGAACTTGGTTAAATCGTATCTGTATTAGCAGTCAATACGAACTATCACACTATTCCAATGAGAAACAAGAAGAAAGTAAGAAGCAGCGACGTGTCTTATCGCCTCACACACGAATGAAGTATTAGCTCAAACTGAAGACAACGTGAGTGAGCCTGAATCAATATCCACCACGTTTACCCCAAGACCACGAGGGTCTACCCAAAAAGAAAGTCGTTGTTAGCTGACTAAAAATACTACGATATTCTCGAGACACTTCAACGCACTTCAGGAAAATTTAGAACCACAGCTTTCACATACATTGTGAAATTTAAAGAGTTCAATTCTGAAGTGTCACCCTAGAAAGTAGAAGGTTACATCACCGATTTGTGGGGCAACCTTGTTAAAAACACTGAAACAACAATGTCAATCGAAAGATGATCGTTTGAGACTCTCCATTCATCACGACAGTTTGAAGTCACCCATCTGGATTGAGTTTAGCACACCGGCAGAATTGACACCCTCTAAAATCATCGACAAAATTCAGCTGGTCCAACAATCCATTAATGAAGATGACCGATATAAAAACGACACTTTTCATGACCCACATTTCCCCTATTAAAGGGAGCGGACCAACCAAAGTGTTATTGGAGGACCAACTTTGCTGTACCAAACGCAGCATCGTCCAGATTAACAATTCATATTTATCTTCATCTTCCAGTTAAGTTCTTGTTTCATCTGCAGGCATAGTCGGACTGTGGTGAACTATGTACATAAGTGAAGAAAGGCTCTCTGTACAAGTTAAAAATAGGTTAAAGTAACACGTGGTGTACATGCTAAGACATGGGGCTTACAGCTCCGATGTAGACCGTAAAGGTTTCAATGGAAGTCGCTGTAATGGCTGTCGCTGGCAAGCAGTTCCGAAGGTGGATGCCTGTGGGGGAAGAAGGAACTCCTATATGCGTTCTCGGAACAGTATGGTACTCTATATCTGTTAGCATGGCCTCTGGTCGATGCTTTTTCGGGAATCAAGTACGTCATGATAACCTTGTTCTGTTGACGGCCACTTCGCAAGTCTTCCCACCGAAGGTCCTTCAGCATGGTTGTAACGCTAACGGTTAGTCAATAATGACAAAGTCTTGCTGCCCGCTTCTGAGCTCTTTCTAGTTTGGCTGCATTGTTTTTGGAGTGTGGGTCCCATACTGTAGAAGCGTATTCGAACTGTGGACGTACAAGCGTCTTGTAGCAGCAAGCCTTGATGTATTTTGGGCAGGATGACAGGTTTCTTTGCAGAAAAGATTGTCTTCGATTGCCTTTCTTGGTTACCGAGTATATGTGGGAGTTCCAAAATAGTTTGCTTTCCAAGTTTACACCAAGGTACTTGGTTCTGTTAGTCTCGTTCAAGATTTATTCGTGGATATAATAGGAGGTGTTAATGACATTTCGCTTGCTGGCTATGCGTATGTATTCGCACTTGGATGGAAGGGTTGAAATTCGTTTGCTATTTTATATCCCATTCCTGTAACTTGTTGAAGTGTTCTTGTAGTAACACTGCAACGTGTTGGGAATTATTCACTCCATATAGTGGACACTAGTGGGCAAAGAGACTAAGTGTAGAGGAAACAACTGATGGCAGGTCGTTGATATATACTAGGAATAGAAGAGGACCTAGCGCTGTTCCCTGTGGGAAACCTGAGGTCACTGGGGAGGCTAATGATACAAACCCGTCAATCACGAACTCTTGGTTTCTATATGCTAGGTTTCTCTGTATCCATGAAAGCATTCGGTCTCTGATGCCATAGTGTTGGAGCTTGATTACAGGACGTTGATGCGGCTTTCTCGAATGCTTTGCTGAAGTCCAGCAAGATTGCATCTATCTGCTGTTTATTGTTCAGTCCGACTGCTAGGTCATGAACAGTAGTAATTATCTGGGTCTCACAGGATCATTTCTTTCTGAAGCCATGTTGTTAGTCACAAAGGATGTTATTTTGTTTCAGATGCTTCATCAAGTGGCTGTGGACAATATGTTCCATGACCTTATAGCAAACTGATGTCAAGGACACTGATCTGTAGTTGGCGACGTTATTCTTGTCTCCCTTGTTGAATAGTGGAGTGACGTACGCTCCATTCCAGTCTTCTGGAACTTGACCTAGATGATTTGAAGCTTGAAAGATTAGGACGAGACCTGGTGTAATGCTGGCGTCCTTGCATGCTGACTTGGTGTTTTTTCTGAATGTGCTTGTAAATCTCCCAGTCTGTTTGCAGTTTGGTAGAGCCTGCTTTCTTGAAGGCTCTCTGCTTCCTTTTCGTCAGGCGACGTACAGAGCGGTTACATCATGGCTGATTAAAACGCGTAGATATGTTTTTAGAAGGTACGAAGGGGCTGATATTTTTTATCTCTGCATTTGTGTTTGAAGATAGATCATAGAGTGCTCATTGGTGTTGTTGAGCTGTACTCAAGGACAAAGCCAGTTGAAAAATGGTTAAGCTCTGTTGCCATGGATTAAGTGTTTGCCTTTTTAAATAGATAAATGAGTCTTCGTGTTTGTTTGCGCCAAGAAGGTAATACACTGGTGTCAACAAGGAGAATATCATGGTGAATGAGGCTTGGGAGTGGGACGCATTTGTCTACGAATGAAGGTCGGTTGGTGAAAATGATGTCGAACTTGTTTTCTAGCCTGGTAGTAAAGTCATATGTTTGTACGCAACCTATTTCGTTGATTGTATTAATGAATGCTGGGCTGATGGGTATAGAGTAGCTATGTCCCTTTATGGCGTCAGTAGCCCAGTTTATTTCTGGGAGGTTTACATCACCGTCAAACTATAGGATGTGGTCTTTAAACCTGGTCTGTAGGTCACTTATTGCTCTGAACATCTCCTGGCTGTACTCGATATTGTTGTTGGTGGGACGCTGGAGGTTACCAACAATGATGGTTTTCTTTTGTCCTTGGCAGGCAAACGATGCAGCAACAAACTCAGTTGTTGTGTTTGTATCGATCTCCGAGACATCTAGGTCATACTTGCTGATGATCGCTTCTCCTCCATGAGAGCCGTTTAGAGGGTCTTTCCGGGCAACTAACTTGTAGCTTTCCGGAAGTACTTCTCGTTAAAAAATTGTTGGGTTGAACCATGTCTCACTAGCAAGTATGATGTCAGGATTGGCGTGCACTAGCATAGCCCAGAATGCCTCTCGTCTGGATCGTATGCTTTGAAACTTGATTATGTGAATGCAAAGTTTGTTCTTTGTGATTGACGTTATCTTAATATTTGATGTTTTAGGCGAAGAGGGAAGTACTGGAGATCCCAAGTTACAACTGGAATTTACTGTGCAGAACGAAGACGAATGGCTCGGGGTGCTACAGGTGGTGTATGAGGAATTTAATTATTCGAATAAGCTGGTGTTAAAGTTCGGTAAGCCACAGCTGCAACAATGCCAGCTTACGTCTGTATGCTCTAAAGGTTCGTATACTACTGTGGGCAGTTTCATTCCCATGACCAGATGTGTTTAGCCCGTGCCATCGTCGTGTGGCGAACCAATGCTGACAAGAACGAAACCACATAATGGAAAAGTGCATGAAAAAGAATTCGACAATCGGACAGAACCAAACAACGAAGAGAAGCAAAACTCCTGTTACAGCAGGCAGACATCTTGAAAACGACTGCGTGTGGCATTCTCGAAATGTAAAATCTTCAAGACGTCTTGGCTCCACGCAAAACGTTAAAAGTTTATCCTTAAGTGGTTCATGGAGCTCTGGTGTTTCGAGGACTCGATTTCCCAGACGGAATTTACATTCACGTGTATTATCATCAAGAACATTTCGATGCCATTCTGAGTATCACCGCATTTCACGCGACCAATTAATTTGCAATCGAGAGAAAACATTCATTGCTGATAGCGATTCCGGAGTTGTTTAGCATCAAACCACACATTCCCGAAGGAAAAGAACGAATCCGATCTTCTTGCAATCGAACATTTGACAGTCCTACGTGTTACTTAGTACATCTCATGTCACAAGTTCAACAACATAAACGTGCTTACCAACTATTGAGATTTGTGCTCCACATGTTGACATCTTATTCGAACCAATAACTTCAAGTCGTACGTTTGTTCAGGGAAGAAACGACGCCGTTTCTGGGATTAAATCGTAGAATTTGATCATCAGTGTTATATCCAAAATACGACCATAAACAAGAGAAAGACTTAAGGACCAAGACGAAAAAGACATAATGGAACTGATTGTTTTTTAATTTCGAATGAATGAAAGAAATAGGCTTTAATTTCCCTAATTTCGCCTCGCTCTTCTGGCTTCCGAAAAGAGGATCCAAAAACCTTTTTCCATTTTCCTCACTGTAGTAAGATTCCAGGATGATGTGTAAAAAAATCTTACCATTACCACGCACTCTTTCCGATTTTGTCATTTGGATCATAGACCCTTATGCCGACATTTGAGAGAAGAGGACATCCAGCGCTACGGAGACTGTGGTCGCTATGCTACGGTGATGGCTCACAATTTCTCAATTAAAGATCCCTTTTGAGAGTTCATCTATAACGAAGTGTACGAGAAAACTTACCAACGACCCTTGAGATCAGAGAAACAAAATTAACAAGTGGTAGAAATGTGGGAACACAAGTACAATTACGCTTCAAAACCGATCCAAAGTTTAGACGCATTTCCGAAAGTTACGACGTGGTGGACATCAAATCTTTGAACCCACACCACAGTTTATTTGGAGAACGAAATAATTTCACACGCTTGCTGTGCGACGTGGACGAATCTCAAGGAGTAGAAATCATATACATCGATATGTGTTTGTTGTATCATTGGGTGTGCACATATTGTCGATTTCCTACAGGACATCCCGAAATGTTGACGGAACACATCGACTTGGAACACAATCATCAGTACGAAGGCTTCATCAAATGCAAAGTCTTACCTCTCAACATTAAATTTTACTATCCCGTCTTACCACATGATTCCCAAGGAAAAATGAAGTTTTCTTAGTGTCGTAATGTGCCAAAACCTGTATCCAAGACTATCCTTGTAATCACATCGAGGAAGAATGCGCTTTGACAGGATGGTGGGTCATCGTCTAATTGTTTCATGCTCTGGATCTTGGTTACCACTTGTTAAAAGTCAACGAAATTTTCCATTTCCTAACACAGACCTATACCAAAAAGACGAATTTCTCAAACTAAAACAAGAAGCCAGTGGCTATCCCTCCTGGTGTCAGACTCCTGAAGACCATCAGGCATTTAAAGAACAGTCCCGTTCCATCAAAGGCATCACTTTATTCCACGTGGAGAAGAACGAAGGAAGACGATCATTTCCCAAGATCATGCCCAATTGCTTGTAGGGAAAACTGGCTCAACGTTCGATCTTACCTAAGACGGAGTAATTGGAACCGAGCTGCTACTTTGAACTGGTGGACGATAAAGGAAAACGACGAACACGTGGAAGTCGTTCGTGAAGATTTGATCTTAGTCAACTGCGAAGAAGAGCCAGAGTTTGCAGCTCCCGACGCCTTTGGAAATATTATCATTGCTGTGTACGTGACAGCCAATACATCGAGTCCTGTACTTTGACACGGACAGTTGCATCTACATTCATCGCCATTATAGCCCTCACCCTGAAATCCAAGGGGACCGTTTAGGTATATGAAAGGAAGAGCACCTAAAAGACAAGATTAGGAGTTTTGCTAGCGGTGGTCCCAACAATTACAGATACCATTAAAAAGACAGACGGAGATAAATTCATTTTAAACAAAAAGTCAAAGGACTGACACTGAACTATCGATCGAATCAAATGGTAAAGGTTGGTATGATGAAAGAAGTTCTACAGTCCGGAGGAGATCAAGACATTCGCGTGATCACGTTGGATCAGCACGAAATTGTACGGTTACAAAACCACTAAATCGTCTATCGCCTTTTAGAGAAAGTGTATCAAATTGTGTACCAGAAACCAGTGCGACGTCCAGACTACAACACTTTACCGTACGGACATGCTAATTTCCAGTATAAAACAGGGAAAACGTCCAATACCGACACTTCATTGCGACTACAAACGCCGACCTAGAAAGATGAAATATTCAACACAGAAAAAACCTCATATCCAACACGATCTACCTCTTTCTGCACAATACCATCACAGCAAAGTTTGTCCAAGATGGAAAATGATTCAGCCGACCCTAATATCCAAATTACTCACAAAGTGACTCCCAGAAACTTTGTAACGACGACTTACACATACACCCCGATATCTGAAGACTTCGCGTCTGAAATGCCACCCGAGAAAGCAGCAGGTTTCATTACGGACTTATTTAACTCATTGTTAGAGTAACTCAGTCGACATTGCCAGGTCAATGATAGATGTCTATCGATGCCTCACACCACTTTGAACTCCCATGTATGGTTCGGGTTTAGTACACCTGCAGGATTAACTTCTTCCAGACCCTTGGACAAAATTGAAGACGCTCGATCAATGACACAAGAATTTGACATCAGCGTTGGAAAAGGGACTATTCACATGGCACACAGTTCACCTCCAAGTGAAGAAGACAGTGGCTGCTCCTGATCTTTTCTTCATGCATACCAATAAGTGTACACATCATGTTTGATACACCAACAAAGTAAAACTGGAAGAATGAACGTGACTAGAAACATCGTAGATTCAACGCTGGGACACAAGTTGTAGCTTACCAGGCCAAAATCATCGTGTGACACATAAAATACAAAAATGAACTTTGTCCTTTTTATTTATTTATTTTTTGTTCCTTGTTTGCTTTGTTGTTTGTTTTTTTTTTTTTTTGTTTTACTGGAGATTAATTGTAACATTAAAGAAAAAGCATAATTTTATTTGTAAATAGGTTGCATATGAAGTGGGTTTATTCAAAGGCATGACCTTATAATTTTTAAAAAAGTACATTCCTAGTACCAAGAACTGTATTTTACGAAATATGTATTTGTTGCAGATGAAATTTTGTTTTTATCACACGACACGTTCAAGTATTAGTTTGTGTTTTTTAACGTTAATATATTACTTCAAGAATTATGTTTCTTTAAAATTGTACTTTCTATGTAGTATGCACTGTATTTATTTTAATGTATATTGGTTACAGCATGATATATTAAAGGTGTATGGAATGTTTCAAATGTCTTTTGTATCTTTGATGTTCCTCTCAGAATTCTCAACACCATAGCTATGGGTTCATCTTCCTCGTAAAGCTCTACCTCTGCTCCCAAAGTGATTGAGGAAACGTAAGATCGTAAAAGTTGGAAGGCACTGTATCTTCGTCATCCCTTTAACATGTTGATTGCTGGACCGATTGGTTCAGGCAAAACCGAATTTGTCAAACGTGTTATCGAACACAAATCACATTTGTTGGATTCCACTCCAAAGTATCGTGTGGAGTTACAAAGAGTCGCAGTCGGCTTACATCACCATACTTCAAGACAGTCAAGGAGAATCCATGGTGTTTGTAGAAGGCATTCGTCGGGAAGACGATGGGATCGTGTCTAACTCGAGTCAATCACATCTGGCCATTTTCGATGACACGCAAGAGAAGACGAAGAAGAAATCAAAATTTGGTTTACACGAAAATGATATCGTCGTAACGCTAGTATCATTTACATTGAACCAAATCTATTTCAACAAAGTAAAGCATGTCGCACCATCAGTCTCAAATCCCATTACGTGGTCTTGTCTAAAGCCCGAATGCGACGTTAAGTGCAAAAAGTCGTATATACCAAATCATCTGAATAATACTGAATCTTAAAAGATATTTGTCCTGAACATCGTTGAGTTCTTTTAAAACCAGAAAATGTCGACGTTTCATCGCGCTATGAGTCATGTAATTTATCCTATGAACTCAGAAACCAAGCCATTTTTCACGAGTACTATTTAATCCGATGTTGATCGGTGACATGCGATGGTCAACCGATTACAGTCGAAAGCGGGAACAATACTGGATGACGTCACATTTGTAAACATAAGAAACCAACACCACATTATGTCAGACTGGTTCTCCCTTCAACTTATTCCAGCGCCCCAACTGGTCACTAATATTCATCCGCGTCTTATTTTTATCTAATGCACACATTTTCGTCTCAGATCCCATTGCAAAGCGGGCCTGTCTCTCTTAATTCCCTCTTGAATTAATTTGTGCGCCATGTGCGAATGTTGTTGTTATTAAAATAAGCCCTAAAGGAACTTGTCAAATGTATCACTAATTTTGGAGTACTTCCGCAAAAGAACGGAATTACGACCGATTTTGTTGACAAAATTAAGGAGTGGCCTCCCTTAATTCAAAATTTACTATTTGAACGTCGTTTATACCTAATATCTTCATTATTTAAAGAACATTGTATGTCGCATAGCTTTCTTTTCCTTCCTTCCAAACATCAGTTAGATTAGAAGAATGGTGAAACTGACGATAACGGCGGCATTGGAGCTTTAACTTCATACATACCCCCCAATTCACTAGTTTGAAAAAAATAAACAACTGGGTGTAGCCCTTGTCTCTCTCTCTACTTATGTGAGTGTGGGTATGTCAAAATGTCTAAGTGAGAAATATTTATGTCAGTTTCAAAACGCGAACCAATGATGTTACAGTTCAGCATTTATTGTGGCAAGAGAACTATTTCAGTACAGAAGTTTTGTTGGCGCCCCGTAGCACCAACCCAGCATATTTTACTGGCTAAGACTTGGAGATGTCACTTCGTTTTGGTCTAATCGTGAAATGTAATTCCTACAATTTTTTAATGCTTTGTTTCCCTGTTCTGTCATTTTGGTTTTCTTGTATATGTTGAGATATAATATACACGTATTTTTATTTATATTTTGATGAATTTGGTACGAGGTTTCTGTTTGTTTTGTTCGATATTAATATTTTGTAGTTTCTTTAATTCCTTTTAGTGGAGGACATAAATTTGTACTCCTCTCCCTCCAGGTATATTTACCTGTGGGCTAGTTTCCTTGCCTCTTTTTCCTTTACTGTCTGTATCTTTTTAAATTTGTGCTGTTTGCCTTTAATTTATTTGGTTTGTCTCCTTTATGAGTACATTTTGTGTATGCATTGTTATTTTTATTGCCAATTTTTTTCGTGTAAGGAGACAGGCTTATCTATGTCAGATTCACTTAGTTGTTTTTCTATCTTATTCCTATCTAATTATCTTTTGAAAAGGTTCAAACGATTTTGTATCCTTGAAAATAATAAGGTGTCTAACTGGGTTTTGTCTATGTGTGTATTCTGTTTCTTTTTATTTTATCATTCTCTCTCATTTTGTTTTGTTTCGTTTTATAGATTGAGCATGAATGAAAACATACATACATACATACATACATACTTACATACATACATACATACATACATACATACATACATACATACATATTATCTGCACTTCGAACAGCAAAAAGTCTTTACAGAGAAGTAATAGCGGAGGAAGCTGAAAAGATTAAGGCCATCTGGAGAGGAAAGAAAAGGCTGAGCATCAGATAATAGAACGCGTTACTAACAACTGGATGAAGGTCCAGAAAGCATTTAAAAAAGTGGGCAATCCAGACTGGATCCCTATTGAGGAGACAGAAGTACAAAGGGTCTCCATGATGTCATCATGGACGAAATGGTGGAATAAATAGCGTGGAAGAAAACAAACGGTCCTTTTCGTGGCTACACACATTTCTAGAAAAGAGACACTACTCAATCATGGCCATTTGTATTTGTCTATTTTGTGTGTACGTGTTTGTCTATGTTGTCCATTCCTGTCTGACCCCATATACACTATGTACACAAACTTGCAATAGGGAACAGCCTAATTTAGACAACTGGGCAAAACTGGACAAATAAGTTAGCTCCTGGCGTTTCAGAAAGCTCTCGATCGATCGATCGATCGACACTCTCTTCCCGCATATCCATTTGAATTCGTCCTCCAGATTGGCAGGTTTGTGTATAATCCACGTCTCCTTTTACCCTTCCCACCACATTTTTTATATTTTGACATTTATGTCGGGGTGTTGGGTCAAAGCCAATTGCCTATCGAAAAGTTGGATTTCGTCGCCACCCTACAGTGGCGGCATAGGGTAGACGCTTGCAAGCCGACCGGGCAATCTTTAACGACCATACATCGAGTCATACCTGCATGAAATCGATAGGAAGATTTATTTACGCAGAAATTTATAGGATTATAATCGTTGTGTCTTTAATCCGCATTTGGCCTGATATCGCCTTTTGTATTGCTAGTCACATGAGTACCCAAATCTCGAAACCTATTTGTCCATGACATCAGAGGCCCAACAGTCACTTGATATCTACAATAAATCCTTTCCAATATTGTTTTAGAAACAAATTGGAAAATATTAAATGAAAAAGTCACGTAATGTTTGTAGAAAAACGAAATAACTAAATTCTGCACATATTTATTCCAAAAACACAAAAACGACCAGAAACCTGGAGAAAGCCATAATAATCGAAGATACAACACGTGTCAACGATAGTTTTGTTTTTATTACGTGAATGCCTTGTTGACATATGCTTTCTGCGTGAAAAATGTTGCTTTCTCTCGGTTTCTGCGACAGCTACGGGTTTCGGTTCCTTCTTCTCGAAATAAATATGTCGATAATTCTGTGTTCTTTCGTTTTTCTATAAACATAACGTAACTATCATTTAATATTATCCAATTTTTCAAATGGCGAGTACCAGGTCAAATTTCATCAATGCTGTAGTTTCCTTTCGTTTGTCAGAGGATTACAGGCATAACGAATATTATACAAGAAAATTTCTGAGAAAAAGAAATCATCTTCCGGTCAATTTCTTGCATGACTCGATGTAAGATTATTTAAGTTGTCTAGGTCCGCTAGTAAATGGCTACCCTGTTCCAACTTTTCGATAGGCAATTGAATCTGACCCCACACACCAACATAAAAGTCAAAATATTCAAAGTGGGTATGGAGGGAAGGGCTATAGGAAGCTCTGAGTAGTCCGAAATCCTTGTCAGAACGGAGATATATCTTAGGGCGTGAAATCTCCACTCTACAATTTATTACCAGAATCCTACTGATTGCCAGACCAAATTTATGTTATAATTCCGTCCATAAATTACAATCGAATCAAACGGAGTATAGGTGCGGTTTCACAAACTAACACATTATTGCCTTCCAATTCTGTTCACCAATAATAAGGTTATTTAATGTAAAATTTACATTACGCATTTGTACGTATGTTGATTCATTCATTACAGAAATGAGTCGGAGATCAGAAACTCAAGGGGAATAATTTAGTGTGTATAATAAGGAAGTAGGCTGATGGAGTTGTGTCATCTTCTCTCCCTTTGCTCATACTAATATGGTAGGAGTTTGTTCATGTAGCCGCAGTTCATGAGACCGATGCAGTGTTTGTTGTTTAGGTCTTGTTCCTCCATTTCGGGACCCAAGAGGGCCGAGTACTCTAAACATTCGACGCAATAGATGATTCACATCTCACCTCTGCTTGAAATGGCTTCGAGTTTCCGTTTGCCAATGTGGGCATGTGAAAAACGCTTACCAGTATCTCCCCGTGGGTTGGTGGTTCATGGACTCGCGGTACTAATTGAGCTCCCATAGTAAACCTATGCAAACACCATGATATTAAAAATTCAATAAGTTTAAATTTCTGAGTGCTCATGATCAAGCCTGTATTTATCAGCATAAATGAAACCTGGATGACAGCTTCTCTGGAGAGAAAAGGATATGAGCCACGGCATTTTCTGGACCTTCATGTGTTTGAAACATGTGGTTTCAATTCCGCACCAAAGAGCCATGTGCTAATTTCAGTAATGAGTGGTCCAAACTCAAGACAGTTATAGGACTTATATTCTATCAAGAAAACAATGTCTCTATTTTTTCAGTTACAACTAGGATAAGCTCTCAAAAGCTCTGTTTCCTGCAAAATAACGTTCATTATCAACTAATCCTGGCCACCCAAACTCAGATATACTCTATTTTATGTTCACCCATTTCCATGCTGGTTCCCATTTTTCAAACACAATTTGTACCGAGTGTTCTCATCCGGGATTGTTTCTCCATCGAATATACTGACGGCCATGTATAACTTATCATGTGCTGAGAAATGATTGTAAACAAACAAAACCAAATATATCTTCAATTTTCTATGAATCTGTCTTATCTGGGATGCCTTTCTTCTTCCTCGTGCCAGAGAAACGTAGTCAAATTATCGGACAACTTTGCGGTTGCCATTTTTTGTTTCATGTACAGAATTCTTTTGAAAATGTATAATTGCAGCGGGTGATAATGTTTGAACGACTATTCTTAACATAATCAGTAGTGTGTGGGTTGCTTCCCTTAAGTCCTGACTAGTTATTCGGGAGTACAAATCAGTATGTATGTATGTATGTATGTATGTATGTCTGCACGCACGCACGCACGCACACACGCAAGTACGTCCGTACGCATATATGTATGTATGTATGTATGTATGTATGTATGTATGTATGTATGTATGTATGCATGTATGTATGTATGTGTATATGTAACGGTACCTCAGCACGGTAGTCGCAATACAGTGGCAGCTAAAACTAAATTGCGAAAAATGTACAAAGGACTAATAGCTATAAAAAAAACAAAGACAGAAGCATGTACAATGTCTTGATCACTTGAGCAACTATTTACTCAGTCATGGTATAATCTTGGTTTTAATACAAAAGGTACAAGCTAGTGAGTAGTGTATTGGGGCACATTAGGGTCAACGGAAATCCCAGTCAAAAAGGTGTCCCGGCACTTTGGGGTCTATAATTTAACATGGGGAAATTTAATATGGGTGTATAAGGACAAGGGATAGGGCCTGTCTAGCGTCAAGGTGAATTGAACATATAGAGACATATATAGAGACATAGACATATAGACGTGGTTAGAGACAGAGTTAGAGACATAGACAGACATAAACAAACAAATAGGGCAAGGGAGTAAATATTTTCGAGACATATGAGTGGCCCTGAAAAGGACCTTTGGGTTTCTTCTATTTTCTCTCCTCCCTTCTTTTTCTCCACCAACATCTTATCTTCCCTATCACATTCTTCTTCTTTTTCTTCTCCTTTTCATTCTCCTCCTCTTCCTCCTTCTTCTTTATCTCCTCTTTCTTCCTCTTTTCATTTTCTTCTTCTTTGACCATCTTCTCGTTCCATAATCGCATTCTCTTTTTGTCCTCTATTCTTCCTTTTCCTCCTTTTCCTCTTTAATTATTTCCTTTAATATGTCTTTCCCTTTCTTCAAATTATTGATCTCCATTGTCAATCTGTGCGGGCTATAAGCCCCAAACTGCATTCTCACCAACATTTCCTCTACCATACCAATCGTATCTACCACCTCTTGCAATCTCGTCATCTTGTCTAAACAGTTTGTTGCCATTTTTTATTCAGTGTTGAATGGCGAATGACGAACGCTCCATTTTATATGTCTCAAGCACTGATGTGAAGGAAAACATCCCCTATTACCAACTACCCATATCACCTACCAAACAATCCACAGTGATGAGAATGCTAATCTAACATATATTTTTATATAAAACAACACACTCATACTAACAAAGCCCACTTTATTTACTGTCAAAACATAGTGGAGAAGGAATTTTTTTATATACAAAACACACCATTACCCACAATCACCTCAGCAAAGGAGTTAGTATTTATAATCATATTACTCCACATTCACAAATATTATTTTCTTGAGGGAGAAGGGTTTGGTAAGGGAAAAACAAACACAAATACACATACACACAAATGTACACCCACGAATATAAACACAAATACACATACAAATATACACACACCCACACACACACACACACACACACACACACCCCTCAGTAAAGACATTCGCACAAATTGTTAACTTGATCAGTCTCTTTTCTAGAAATCTGATTATCCCTGAGAAGGGGCTGTTTGTTCTGAGCCCGCAATGCACATCTTAATGTGTGCATCTTCCAGGCCTGGTACCACAGACAAATCGCCGACTACAGTCCTGCTCCCCATTTATGCGCATGGTTGGCAGCGCAGAGGCGTGTTGAGTGGCCTCATCATCGCAGTTTTCACTTTGCGGGATAGTGAAGACTTCCTTCCGTCTTCTTCTATTCCACACCCGTGGATGATGAGGTCAACTTATCTCCTTCTCCCAGTTTTCTGTCTTGGGGACCACAGGTCTTTGTACTGGTGGTAGTGGCTCTGGTGCTGATAGTGGCTGTGGCTGTGGTTGACATGATGGTAATGCTAGTGTTGGCGTTGGTGTCCTCATCTCAGGCTTGACCTCACACAGAGGCCTAAGTATGAGGTGAGGCAGGATTCTTTCTTTCTTCACTTCCTTCTCTTTCATCTTTTTCCTCTCCTCCTCCGCCTGTTCTATTCTCGTACTTTCTGCAATCGCTCCATGGCCAGCTCGTCAAGTATGCGCCTGGCATACTCTAGGGGCATCCGAAGCGCAAGTAATTTACTAATTCTGCTAAAAAAAATTCTCATTTGACTGGTTAACGATGGGTAGCCAGACTGACAAACGCTCCCATTATATGTCTGAAGCGCGGAAGTGAAGGAAAACCCCCCTTACAACAAAACTAACAATACACATATCATAACACAAAAAAAACATGGAACGGGCGGACCTAAAAGAAATACTCACGTTGACTTTTTTCACACACAGACAAACACATACTATCTGAGCCAGAGAAACGAAGTATAGATAGGTACACTTCTATTATTACTGACAAACACACACACACACACACACACACACACACACACACACACTTAAAACAAATTTAGAGAAACGAAGTGTTTATAGACACACCTCTATTTTTTAACTAACAAACACAAAGACAGACAAATAGTTTGGCAATTTAACTAGTATCTCTTTTCTAGATGGTTGGGCGTAGCCCTGAAAATGGCTGTTGTGTTGACGGGGTGATGGCAATCTTTTATCGTCTAAAATTGCGTCCCCGTTTGGCTGCAGGTTTTTATACAGGATAGGGTCTGCAAAACTTCTGTCTGGCTCCTGCTGTTGTTGCTGCTGCTGATGTTACTGTTGCAGTTCTCTCTCTCTGCTGTTTCTTAAGTCTGTACTTCTCCGTCCATTCTTCTTGCTCCTTCTTGATTTCTTCTCCGAAGACCTTTTCTATCAGGTGTTGGGCTTTATTTAACATCCTGATATTCTCTATCTCATCAGGCTTGGGTATCAGGTTTTGCCTGACACGATGAAATTCACATAGGCTTCATTCAGCTTGGCTAGTCTTGAAGGCATCTTCATAGGTAAACGAGTCAACCATGGATGGTCAGGCTGGAGACTACCCTGCTTTATATGGCTCAAATGCGGGCGCGATAGAAAACATCCCTACAATTTTTTGGGGGGTGGGTGGGTAGGAACGCTACGATAGCTTATTTGATGGTGAGGGATAGATAGAAGTCAAAGAGCATGTATAATAAAAAAATTTGAAAACAAAAGACAGTCACAATCTTTTTCAAAACACAACATATTTTATGTAACTCACAAACAACCAGCAACTAACAATAAAACAATTTTTCAAAGAAACTAGTTTTGACAAGGTTGACAACGTTGTGAACTCAAATTAGATTTCCACGGATCGCAGTCATTGGGCCATTGATGTACACTACGTTTACTAGCTAAAGACAAGAGATAGCCATGACAGTCACAAAACCATCGATCTACTTTTTCATCGTTTCTAGAACAGTCACGATCAAAATAAGTCAATAAATGTTCTAATGGATATCTAAGACTGCGTTGATGAAGAAAATACACACAATATTGTCCACACACCATGGAATCTGTACCTTGTAATTTCACATTATTGAAGCGAGTCGTCTGGGCATTTCTTCTCATAAAGTCGATGATGTCGTCTCCCAAAGGATGTAATCCATATGAATCAAAATACTCCACACAACCATCTTTAGGGAAGTAGACAGCTACCCAGTGGATTCATGGAAGATGACTATCGTCCGTGTTGATGACATAAGCTTGATGGTCTTTAGGTTTGTGATGAGGCAGTTCATCTCTAGCGCACATGACATGATTCCAAGAAGAGATGTATGAACTGTTGTTCAAAAAGTAATAAAGTTCCCAGGTATCCATTTTTTGTTTTGCTTTTTTTATTTTTTTTTAATTTTTTTTTTTTTGTTGCTTTTTTCACAGGTAATGATAAGTCATCAATTCAATCCTGACTTTTTGCTTGAAAATCTCTGTCAAGTAATCGTCTCTTCGCTTCGTCTTCGTACGCTGGGTCAAGAGAGCTTCGATGCGATAGATCTCCAGAACAGTCAGTGGAGGGCAAGAATGAGCACGCAAGTCTTTATACTACTGATGCAACACTGCTTCTTCTGAGATAAAACTCCAAGCGTTCTCCAGATACTCGTCCAATGTTTCTTCTTGACTCATCATCAGACATTTATTGTGTTGAATTTGACTGGAATGATCGTTTTGACATCCATAGCAATCTTTTTGGTCAATTTCGTAATTTTATCTGCCAGGTGATTAGCAAAACTGGAGACTAAATGTTGTTCTTATTCTGGCCATCTGGACATGACCATCACGTCCTCTTCGTCGTTGTCTTTGGGTACTGTTTCCACCATATCCTCCCGTTCCATTTCCAAAGATTCTCCACCATTTAAAGAGGGATAAGAGTCTTCTATAGCTTCTATGGTATTGTCGAATTCGGCATACAAGAGGATATTCACCGTCTCGGTTAGAGTTTCTGCAAACTGAAGTTCCACACGAATCTGGCAGGATTTTATAGGGTGGAAATGTCCCTCGTCGCTGCCTTTGTCTGGAGTGAAATCAAAAACCCACAAAGCATAACCTCCTGCATAATCATCGTACGACATTTCGTGTCTAGTGTTGGTCCCTAGCTGTCCGGTGGCTTCGTACAGGGACAAGTACGACCTCAAGTAATTCTTCTTGTCACTAAAGTCAGGTACGAAGGGTCTGGTACACAAGGTCTTGCCATCGCGATTGACTTCGATCTTGAACACTCTGTAGTGCTCAAATTCGAAAGGATTGGCTGTGACGGCTCCGTTGAGGGCAGCATTGCTGACGATACCAACGATTAAACGTTTGGGTAACTGTCCTTAGAACAGATGATCCTCGATCTTGGATCAGACTCCAGCTGCAATGGTGAAGGTTTTCACTTCCATATGTCGTATCGGATACTTGGCAGTCGTTCTGCTCAAAGTGTTACTGATGTCGTTTCCCACTTTAGGTAACACTTCCACGCACCGCACGTAGAGTCTTTCTTCTTGGATGGTGGTTTTGCACTCGTTGGGCCATCAAATTGAAAGCTGTACTGCTACGATTCAGTCTCAAAGGGATATCCACTCCGTTCAGCAAATAGTTCTCTTGTAACCACATATTCAAATGCAAACGATCCATCAGTTCTACACTACATCCTTGCATGATTTTTTTCCGATGGTCGTTAAAGCCCACATTGTGAGGATCGTTATCTGCTGTCAGGGCTGTGTCGTTAAACTTGGCCACGCCTGCTGTGTCAAATTTCCATACCACGCAAGCATCCAGATGAGTGTTCTTGGCCTCTTTTCCGTACGTCAAGAGATTTTCCAGGTACGCTCGGTAAGGGTAAGTATGCATGCCACTGCTGATTAGTTTGTTATTCAAGTACAAATCCACTTCGCCGAACAAGGAATACATGAAATTGTTGACGGGAGCTACTCTAGCATCGGCTCCCGGATTGGTGTCGTCCGTTTTGATCACTTTGAAGTTCAAATACAAGTAACTGCTATTCAGATCGATGTAATCTTCCGGCTGTCCTTTGATTTCAAATTCGATGGGAGCTGAATCCGTCAAAGAAGAGACGGGATGAAATTCTACCCACTGAGATTCTTGCATCGTCATCATGGGGGTTGGAATGGCAAACAGATCAAGTTCCGACTTGGAACATTCGCAAGGCTCTCGGTGCATTATTTTTTCCTTCTCTGTGATTTAATAATCAAAAACGTCTGAGTCTCGGACGGTTCTTCTTTTCTTGGTCTTTCTAGCTTTGGGGGTGTGAAGGCCTTTGGAAGAGTGTCTTCGTCGTCGTCTCTTTCTGCCTTGTCCTTGCTGTGGCGTCAGAGAAGCAGGAATGTCTGACTCGGCAGCGTCCGGGGCATTTATAGAAGTTTCTCATCGGCCCAAAATGTCTTTGCCCGTTTGAAGCAAGACATTTTTGCCTGCTCTCAAGAAAGCTTCTTTGGGGTTTTGTTTGTCGATGATGATATTTTGGAGAAACTCTTTGCCGTCCGTCAAAACGGCATCTTTCAAGGTGTGCAATCCTCGTGTCACCATGGGTTTCAAAACGGGGGCCACCGAACCAAAGGCCAGTTTCAGCATATCTCCTAAACCATGGCCTCGCTGTCGAGCGACTCCTCGGTACACTGGATACATGACTTACAAGTCGTTAGAGAATCGTTTTCGAAAATGGAGTTTCACCGCAACTTTCCCTTTGGTGAATGGAATATTTTGTCCCAGATCTCCTTTTATATAATGTTGACAGTGTCGAAATACGCCTTACTGACGGGCAAATAATGAGGATGTACAAATTCGCGGTGAACGTGATAGGTGTTTCCACCTTCCTCGTCATTGGTCGTGGCAGATCCACTTTGAAAAGAATGACAAGCAGTAACGGTACGGAGGTGTGTCCCACCACGTTGTACTCCACCACAGCGGAGTTCACAAAAATCAAAGTTAGTCATTGATTCAGTTCTACCGGTGAACGAAATAACTTTGCAAAATCCGAGTTTTCTTGATCATATTCATCCTCATCTCAACGTCCCCACCCAAAATGTCAAGCAATTCAGGACAAAATGTCATGGATACCATTTTGCCCTCCGAAAATTGCATCGGCAGGCGACGAGCTACTTTATGGTACTCAATCTTGACACTTTGTCCTTTTCTCTCCAAGGGTTTACCAAACACTGCATTGAACCTGGTAGCAATCGTGTTCACCAGATGTTGACCGCTAAAACAATAGCCTGCAGGAATATCGAACTCATAGGTGGTCCGTCGACTCTTGGAGTTCTCTTTTTTCGGAGTGCTATTTGCAATTGGGCTTTGATTCAAGAATTTATGTAATTCTTCGTCATGAACTTCGACCGTAAAAGTGTTTTGATTTGGAAGGACATTTAGGACTTGTGTAGGGTGAATGATTTCCACCAAAGCCACTTTCCAATAGGCTTCGTGATCCAATTGGATGGCCTGTGGTAATTTGGCCGTGAAACAGCATAATGTATTTTTGGGAAACACCTTCGTGGAACTGACTGTCACTGTGTGACGTTAAGTAAAATTGGTTGTTCATAATTCTAAAGTTCTACTGTCCGAGGTGTCGCTGGAGGTCAGAGGAGTGTCCAAAAGTGGATTGATGTTGTTGGGGTGGTGGCTGTTGGGAGAGTGACTGACATTGGGCACAAGGCTCCCGTTGTTCCCGTGAGAATAGTATCTCAGGGAAGGATAGGGAAGAAGGTAACCGATGCAACTGCTCAGTAAAATGGTCCACAATTGTTTGCCTCTTTGTTGCAAACTCAAATTGGCAATGGCAGCACCGATGACACAATACACCACAAAGAAGTGGCAGATAAAGACGATTTGCGTTTTAGCCACACGTTCTCCACACCACACCCTCAAGGGTTGCTTTTGTAGATCTTACACAGAAGAACTCGGTGAAGGAGTACTCACGGCTGTAGTGGTTGAGGCTGTGTTGAAGGGCATGATTGTCACTTCTTTTTATAGTCGATGACTTGCGAAGCGTCGATCCAAGAATCAAAACTGGGAGGATATCCTTTCCAACGTACTTTGACTTCTTTGACACGTCGTTTACCCACTTTACTTGTTCTTCGATCGAGAATGCTTTCGATGTCGTACACTTCGTCTTCTTTTCTGGTCATACGTTGTAACTCGGGCAAGTAAAACATTCTTTTTCACACTTCCCCGTTCTCCATCAGGACCTTTTTCTTTTTAATAGGTTGCCCACTCTTCACTGATGCTACCCTGTATGGGGCGAGATGGTGGTTTGGAAACGGCTTTACGTGTCCGATGTGCCACGGGAGTGGAAGTCGAGGGTAGTGTCGGTGGTGGTGGTAATGGGATGGCTTTTGTCTTTTTTTCTTTTTTCACTTCTGGTTTCTCTTCTTTCTTTTTGACTTCTGTCGAAGGAGGAGTGGACATCATTTTTTAACCCAAGCTTTAAGTTCTTCTCGTTGGGGTGTGGGGGAAGGGGCCAACAAGGATGCTGCAATCTTACTAGGGATGGGAGCTGCTGACGGTGTTTCAAAGACTTCTCGCGCCTCTTCTTCTACACGCATCCGTGGAGCTGCGTCTGTCTTGATCACTGAGGGTGGTGGTGGTGATGGTGATGGACTTTTCTTCAGGGCCTTAAAGTCTTTCAGAGTCGGTAAAGCTGTTTCGCCTAAAGCTTTCTGGTGAAAGAGTTGAAGTCGTTGCAACATTTGACCGTACCGTTGAGATTTTTTCGTTTCTGACAAATCGCTGTGATCCATCAATGATTGAAATTCGTGTCGTAACTGGGACATCTCGGTCAAATGAGGATTGGGAGGTAAATGAGGGGTCTGTTGTTCTTGCCAACGATGGAATTTCAGCCGTCGTTGGTAAGG
>JAECUM010001765.1:0-24836 GCA_016617855.1 Megalonaias nervosa
TTAACTTCTTTCTGTCAAATACAACACCCAGTCACATTAAACAACACAAGATATGGGTGGCCACCTAGTGGGAACAATGATAGTTAATCTGTAAGAGTCACTTTTCTTCATCTCTATGATATATTGATAGACAGACATTTTTTGTCCTTTTTTTAAAATGTTTTTGTCTTTCAGGGAGGGAGGAATCTGTAGGTTGTAATGTTAATGTAATCAGATAATTATTTTTGGAGAAATATGATTTACCAAAAAATTTCTTTTTATGTCTACTCATAACATTGACTATATGAATCAGCAATATACTGTGTTTATAAAAAGCTTAGAAACTGACCTGTTCTTAACCAGAACATATTATATAGATCGATGTAGATCTCAAAAATGTTTACTTTTTAGTGTAGTTTCTAAAGAATACCCCTCCAAACGGACAACAGTTCAGTGTATAAATTTTACAGGTAGTCATTTTCCTCAAAGATGCTACATGCCTGAGTTAATCAATTTATTAAGCTTGTCATTCCCTATCAATGAGGTGCATGGGAATGCAATACTGCCATTCAAGCATCTGTATGGTTATGAGTAAAGCCTTCTGTGCATTCTACAAGTTTACTGTTTTGATCACACAATGTGTGACCTTGCATCAGCCAATTTTGTCAGATCACTGTTAATATAAAAGGAGGGTGGGGTGTCAGCTCATTGCACTCGAAATAGTCACATGCATTTTTTTCAAACCAGTTAATGTTAATCTATCTATCAGTGTTGCTATGGTAAACAATGGACATGTAGTAAAAATTGCTTAGGGCTGTTCCAGTAAAACATATATCCCCCCCGGGGGATGGCATTCCAAAAAAACTTCCATTGGAGGGTTGTGTTTCAAACTATTTTGATTCTGACAGTGGAAGGTTGGTTAGGAAAATCACTTCTATTGTGGGTTGTGTTAACAAAATGAGAAATCACTGGTGGGGTTGTCAGAAAAAAAACGAATATATATTTAAAATCGCATCTAACCCCCTCCTAGTGGTCTAACGTGAATAAAACATTGGGTCAGAAAATGATGCTAGTACACGCGAGTGCACCTAATTTGTACGAATTCACGTACTTTTAAAGCAGTGATATGTGTTCCGCAAATTACATCAACGTCGCGGATATAAAACGTGCTTTGCGCAGTATGCAATTTTTAACTTTAAAAGTGCATTTCGCAATGTAATTCGAGCTGCCAGTAGCGGTCTCGCAGCACTTGATGCGACATCCAGATTCAGGAAGGCCAATGTTAAAATAGCTGGATACTTCAGTTCGACATGAATGGCTGTTAAACTAAATTTTATTGGTTCAGTCCTGGAACAAGCATTTTATGGAAGTTTTAGCCTTACTTTCATCATGGAAGTTTTACAAATGCATGTTTCAAATAAGGGCCATACAGGAAACCAAAGTGGCTGAATCACAAAAGGTTTTTGTCTTCAGACAACGTTTTCAGTCATCAAATACTGGCTGGTGATAGCTATAATGACAATGAATTTCACATATATCAGTCTGTTGGACATTGGGAAAATGTTACTGGAAATACCAGTGTGTGATTTTGAGCCTGAAATTGATGTTGCATGCAAGTCCGACTTACGTGTTGGAAGGACATGATGCTGGTTATATTTTCAAGATGCCCATGTCTGAACAAGCAAACTATGGGAATGTTGGACTTAAAACCCTAATATGGCATTATGGAAGAGAAAAAATCTGGCATAAGAGGCAGCAAAGCACTGATTCAAGGAAGTGAAACTTTGGCAGAGTTCGTGTTAGTGAAGACTTTTCTTTTTGGAACAGAGACATCCAAGAGAGAATACCCATGGGGCCATACCTGTGAGATGTTGAAAATTGCACAACCATAAAGAACAGTAACTTGTTCAAACAGTTATGTATATGCGTTTCAGACAGCAGACAATGAAAGGGAGTTCTCAGCACAGAATAATATTTGTACACAGAGGAGGAGGATCATATTAAATTCAAAAACAATCAACAGATTAATGCTCATAGGGAACATCAGAGAATCCCCATACAACATAATTAAGTGTGTGTAGATCTCTAGTTGGCAGAACCACTATGGCAACAAAAGAATAACGAGACTAGCTTTCATATCATGCAGATATATTAACAAGTAAAGTACATGCTTTCTATGTGCAAAAATTAAATGACATTAAACATAAGGAACTGACTGATATGTGTAAACTCAAAGCAAGATGGGTAAAATTTGTCCTGTTTGTGTTTGGTTATTCCTATGTATTTTGAGCATGGTGATATTTTCTGCAGATCTTTTGGCACGTAGTTCCAAACCATCATTTGGTATTTGTATTACAAATTGGATTACTATTACATGTATCTAGTACACAACATTTCGAAGCAGTGTCATTAACTAATGATGAAATTGATGAAAAAATACTTGATGTCATTCTGATATATGGATTCTTTACTACACTACTAATCTGTTCATCCTGATTCTTTTTTTTAACATCTCCTTTTGTTTTACTGGTACCAATACTTTTAATAAAATTGTAACTTCTGTTTTCTTGAAATCTAAATATTTGAGATCATGTATTATTGTCAAAAGGTAAAATGTGCTTAGTTTTGTTGTAAAATCTAAAACTATTAATTAACAAGGGACTGAAGCAAAAAGTTGGTTAACTTCATGTGTGCAGAAATTATTGCCATATTACAGAGTGTTGTTAGAAACAACAGAGTAGTTGTACGAGATGTATTTTGCGAAGTTGTAGAACCAGCACTTGTATTGCCACCACATATTCCATTTAAATAATACTATCATTATTTCTGCATATTCCTATCAGTATTTTCCCAAGTGGTATTAATTTCCTGATCTGATGTTCGTTTCTTGTGCAATTTTTATATTTCAAGAATTCTCACAGTATCATTAAAATACAATGTAATCTGCACCAAATTGAGTTGTTTGAGAAGAAATTCATTTTTTAACCCAAAAATCACTGAAACTATGAGTTCTGGCATTAAAGTCTCACATTAAATAACATTTGAAGTTGCCATGATAGTAATTTAGGATGTAACTGTACTAATTTCACCTTTGGTATATTTAAATCTTGAATGTGATGGAAGAACATGGCTCCAGAATAAACACATCAGTTTTAGAATCTGTTCATTGACTTTTTTATCAAGTATATACCGGTAATCTGAGTCCAACTGAATTGTTAGAAAAATTTTAATTCTTTTGACAACATCGTAATTAGCGGTCAAATATGGAGTAAGCCTATGGTCTTTCTGCCATCCCAACCAAGACCCCACCACAACCATGTGGCCATGCCCAATGACATCACAGTAATAATTGCTATACAACTAGAGATGAGATCTCTTTGAGTATTTTGATTTCAGTAGAGCCTTAACAGAGTGGAAGTGTAAGAAAGAGTGACAGATATTTAAGTGTTAGGGAGATATTTAACAATGGCTATTCCTCCCGTCACCACTTCCTCATTGGAGATCACACACACACACAAAACTTAGATTAAATCCTGAAATCCTGGCAGCATCCCTGCAGGGGAGATAACTTGACCATTTTAATCGATTTTATTGGTCTCTGGTTATCTCATGGTATTTCTGTTACTTGAAAATTATCTTACAGTGTGTTCAGTCAGCATGATTAAAAAAGGCGTACAACCGTTGTTGAAGGACTCACGTTACTACGGATATGAAAGAACGAGAACCATACTATAAATCAGTGAAGATAAAATAGAGTATATATGGGTTTGACTGTCCCTGATTGTTTGATAATGAAAGTAAGATTTTAGTAAAAAAGAATCTTTCGAGAGCTTGTCCTACTTGTAACTGAAAAAAGTCAGGGACATTGTTTTATTAACATAATTTCCATCCCTTTACAGACCTGAGTTTGGAAGAGTCGTTACTGAAATCAGCACCTGACTCTTTGGTGCAGTATTGAAAGCGCACATTTCAAATTTGTGTAGATCGAGAAAATGGTGTGGCTGTTACGGTTTTCTTTTCACAAAAGCTGTCGTCATAGATGTGTCTATACTGATACAAATTTGATCATGTGCACTCAAAATTTTAAGTTATTGAATTTTAATATCATGGTGTTTGCACAGGTCTACAGTGGGAACTGAATTAGTACAGCGAGTCCTGAACTTGTGAGTTTTGTGCAGAAACATGGAATCTAAGCAGAATACATCCAGAAATGCAGAGGTTTTCTATCTTGGATTTAGTCTTCCCGTTGCATTTCACATTGATATGCATATTCACAAACAATTGCTCAATTCAAATGCATCATTGAAAAACATTTATGCATTCACATACTTTGTTAAAAATATTTATTACAGATGCATTCTCCAGATACCGGTGAATATAGATTGAATAAGTTATAACAGTTCTGGTTGGAACAATGGACATTGTTAGAGAAACTTTAAGTGAGCTAAAATGTGAATGTTTTGGCAGCGTGTGATGCAGGATTGCTCAAGGCTTCTCCATCTCATATACTCACTAGGAAAAATCCATTTGTACCAACTGATGATGACTTGGGTAACTATCAGAAAGGCATAATTGACGATATTCAAAGGTCTACAAAAATTACTAGAATCAAAATTTATGAACTCATACAGCTGTGGCAAAAATGGACTAGTACCTTTGCCTTTGCTGCTGTTGCCACAGTTGATTAGCTGGTTGATTTAGTTTGGTTTGGTTTGTTTTTGGGGGTGTTTTAATGCCATGTTTCAGTATATGATAGGCTATACACGGCAGCCAATATATTAGGTGGAAGAAGAACCCCGAAAGACCACCAACCAAATTTGTTGATCTGTGACAAAAACTCACTCTGTGAGATATGCAAGTGATCTGTAAAAGCAAGCACCTTAGTACACTTGGGCACATGGAGCCTCTGTTGATCTGATGTTTATCTCCAACATCTGAAGTCATTTAGACACGAGACCTTAGGTTTCGGTAGATCATTATGGCCTTTACACCATTTTCAGATGAAGAGAATCTATATATTGCAGCCTGAAGAAAATCCAAGTACTTTTGAGACACCAAACACCACTTATGTAGTACCAGTTACCTTCCACAATTAAGTGGCAACATTCTCATTTACACATTGGAGGCAAGTAATCACATGACAAGCATCTTGTACCACTCTGCCATGGAAGCCCCTCAGATCTGTATCACAAGACAAGCATCTTATACCACTCTGCCATGAAAGCCCCTCAGACCATAGGTATAAGTCTCATATGAAAGACTAGAAGTGGGAGATAGAACCTGTGACAACTGGATTGAAAATGCAGAATGTTACTGCTAGGCCATCAGTGATGATGATGATGCTGTTGACAATACAGTTAACTGCAATGACATTGAATTTACGAGTACTCTGGGAAAAAATGATTCCTTGACTTTCCTCCATTTTTTAAAATCTAATTTATGATATAAAAATGTTTGACTTGCTATATTTCTTTTTTTAAACTTTATATTAGTCTTGCAACAAGGCATAAGAGTAAGTCTGAAATATATGTTCTTACAAGAAATGATAAAGTATAAAAGTAGGCAGAAATAATGCGACATCACTTCCACAGGCATTAATGTTTTTTTTCCTGACAAATCATGTATTATAAGTTTACCAAAATATTTCTTGAAAAAATAATAACAAGGAATCATAGCATCTGACCACACATTTAAAGCAATACAAGATTTAACTATTATTCTCATCAAAAGAAGCATGCCTGAGAACAAAGAAAAATAGCAAAACATAGTGATCACTTTAGTAAACACACAGTTTAGTAAGGATACAAATTCATGATTTCTGTATTAGAATAGAAATCCGTTATAAAATCTATCTTCATGGACATTAAATTAGTAGGTATTAAGGGACTGATCAATGACATCTACAAATAATAAGCCACCAAGAAAATTTGTGATTTCACAGTATCAGAGACATACATGGCTGACAGACAAACAAACAAAAGGACAAAAGATTGATTATAATGAATGAATACAAATAAATATATGCAGTAGATGATATGATCTATAAGAATTCAGTAGATTACCTCCAGTCACCTGTCATTTAAATTGCTTCTGTCACCAACCCAATATTAAAATCACCTCTACCACCCACTAACCCATTGCCAGAAATAATGTAAAAAAAATATGCTTCTGTAGGGGGCAGTGTTTTTTTATTAAAACATATCTGACGGTGGATCATAATTTTTTTAAGTTGCTTCTGTTGTGGGTTGGTTGAATTTGAAAGTGCCTTCCCCCCGGTTGGTATATGTTTTACTGGAGCAGCCTTTATTGTACTTCGCAAAACTACAGGTAAACAGGTCTGAAATCTTTATCATTTGTTGGTCATGAGACTTGAACTATGTTATTTTTTCTGAAATTTGTACAAATACATTTACAGTTGATGTGGTAACCAAATGGATTGCTCCAGTTTTTTATCCAGAAGATGTACCCAGAGATGATGTTCTGACAGTTGTGTTTCAATCTGTTGCTAAGTGTAAGTTTATCAGAAATTACATCAGAACAAGATTTAGTTGAGAAATATTAAAAGTTATCAATGCGTTTCTAATCTCCCAAGAATATTTAAAACCTATCAGAGGTAATGTACTGCATATACTCACTTCTAACTTGAGTCCAACTGTAAACTGCACATACCCATATCTGCCATTGCATAATGCACTTGCAGAGCCAGGTCTCTGTAGTCTGTTATGAGTAATTAGTAGAAGAAATAACAGGCACGTCATGTTACAGAAGATCAGAGTCTATGCTTTTTGCATTTGGTCAATTTATAAGGCAGTCAGTGGTAAAAAAATAAAATAAAGGTCATTGCCTTGAATAAGAATCTGTAAATCATCTTTATCAAAGATTACAATTACGTAAGTTAATTTGTGCTTGTGTATCAGTACAAGATTTAGTTGAGAAATATTCCAAGTCAGCAATGTGTTTCCAGTCTCTACAGAATATTTAAAACCTATCAGAGGCAACATACAGTGTATACAGTGGTCCCCCTCTTATACGGCCACCCCTTCTGCACCGGGAAAGTGGCCTTATAAGACGGGTGGCCTTTCCAGAGGGGGACTAAATTTTTTGTGAGAAGTGTATGTAATGTATGTAGCAAGAAACCTACATTCTTCAACGCATTTAATATCTTCATTTAATATCTTCGTTTAAAAGTCACATTAATTATTAAAAGATTCTTCTTGTTATAATAATAGCCTTATTTCAACTGAATATTCATTAATAGTTCTTATTCTTGGTGTAAGCATGATATGCGAGCGGGTGTTGTTGTCATGCACATTGCAAATCCATTCAAAAACGTCATTTAAATCTTGGTACATACATAATTCTTTTTCCATTTGCTCCATTTTCCCACTGCTGCTGAATGTCCTCCTTATTGGTTACGATGTTGTTTATTTGAGTCTTTTCAACATAAAATTGTTTTATTCGAGTCTTTTCTAACCTAAAATTATTCGGCAAGTCCCCCCTCCCCACCTCATCCGATGTCGTTGAGTAGAATAACCCACTTTTTTTTCTAAAATAATCGTCTCCGTTTACGTAATGACATGTTCATGTTTGGTAATTATTTATTCGGATGTTGCTAACTGTATGCGATTTAATTATGTAGACGAAACTTTTGTAGAGTGGATGAAATGCCTTCGTCGTAAAGGAAGCGATAAATGTGTTGTCACATGATTTTTCGGGCTTTGTCTGGTACCATTTTATTCAAGGTTATTCTCTGTATGTGTGTCTGCACAAAATCTGTTTTTAGCCAATGCTGACCCAGTTATGATCTTGACAGTTACGTCCGGTTGTAATCATCAATGTTGCCAACTACAAGACTGATAAAACAATTTTTCTGCATTTAAACAAAATGCCATGTATTTTTAAAGGCAGCGATCTTGTCACATGATTCATTAGTCGCAGTCTGGTACCCTATTGTTTTTACATTTCTTTACATTAAGTGAGAGAACCCAAAATGGCTTCGATATGTACGCAGATTTGACCTGAACAATAGCATGTCGTGGCCATTAGGATTTGTAATCTTGACAATTATTGTCAGTAGTAATAGCCACTAATTATGAAAGTGAACAAGCTCAACATCTTACTAAA
Source organism: Megalonaias nervosa (assembly GCA_016617855.1). Classification (NCBI taxonomy): domain Eukaryota; kingdom Metazoa; phylum Mollusca; class Bivalvia; order Unionida; family Unionidae; genus Megalonaias; species Megalonaias nervosa. The sequence continues at coordinate 8,104 of JAECUM010001765.1, forward strand.
GGAAGCCATGAAGGCTATCAAACCATTTTCCCGCTGACTTGTGTATTGTACATCAGTACCACCACTTCTCATCTGTTACTACTGTTCAATAATTGTAATCTTAACAATTATCAGAGTGACTACACCTGACATCTCATGATAACACAGCAGTAAGGCTACTTGGATTACGTGTACTTACCTTTTTGTATGGATTAAAATTCGAGTTTTTCTCAGCTTTATGGAATAAAGGTGGCTTCTCGTGAGGCGTAAATGATATAATATTAACCTTAGTAGTACATGTACTTCAGTCAACACTTCTTTCAGTAATGAAAACCTGACATCGGGAAACAGAAATGGGATTACTTAACACATGTTATGAATAAAATACTGGTTCTGGATACATATTATAAAGTAAAATGTGTCCGCTTATGAGGGTTAAATTTTATTTTTTTGCACTAATATGCTGGCCGCTGGTTGCGTTAGCAGGGTGGCCTTTTCGTGAGGGGTACTTTTGAACACAAACTCGTCGGTGCTGATGGATTTTGGCCGTAAGGAGCGGATGGCCACTGGTCAGGGGGGCCGTTCAAGAGGGGGACCACTATACTTCTAACTTGAGTCCAACTAAACTACACAGAACCATATCTGCCTTTGCACAATGCACTTGCAGATCTAGGTCTCTTTTCTTTGTTATGAATAATTAGTAGTTTAAATAACAGGCCTTTATCTTCTGGTGCATCATGTGACAGAAGATCAGAGTTTATGCATTTTAGCATTTGGACTTGACTTATAAAGCAGTCATTGATAAAAAAAACATAAAACAAAGGTCATTGCCTTGAATAAGAATCTGTAAACCATCTTTATCAAAGATTATTGGCAGGTTTGTGATCAACAGCAGCATTTCTATGAAGTCAGAATTTACTCCATATATAAAACACAAAACATAGTTATTTCATTAGTTGGATTAGTGTAGATGTGAGATTCATATTTGAAGGCAAAATGTGGATACACAGCTGTGTTGCAGGGAAGGATGATCCATTAACATCAGCAAAGCGAGCAAAGTGCAGTAAAACTAAATTTCACAACTCCCAGTTGATGGAGTTTGACGTGATGAAGCACAGCAGTACAGGGGAGCATTTTATTCTGTGCACATGCTTCAGACGCCATATCACCGCTCTGGTGGTCTAGTGATTAGAGCATCCACTTCGGATGTGGGAGGTTGCGGGTTCGAAACCCGGCTGAGTCATACCAAAGACTTATAAAAATGGTACTTACAGCTGCCTTTCTAGGCACTCAGCATTAAGAAATTAGTGTTAGGACTGGTCAGCCTGGTTTCAGGATAATGTGACTGGGTGGGACATGATGCTACATGTCTGTGGCATGATGCCCCAGCGCTAGACATCACTATAAACTGCCACACTGCAGACATCGTAGTGATATGACTGAAAAATAGTTAAAGATATGTTAAAAATCCAAATCACACACACTCAAACACCATATCAAGATTTCTCATCCTGGAGTGTATGACATCCATCGCCATAGTAACCCTACCCAGCATTGGGACCATGCATGAACGTATTCAGTCATCAATAAACCATGACACAAGAGCTGCGGTATTTTTCTACAGTTTGTTATAGAGCACAATCTGTCATTTGCAGTTGCAGATAATTTTTCAGACCTGCATTTTTGACACTCTTGTAATGCAATGCAGGTGCAGAAAAATCATTTACTACTCAGATGTAAATTCACAAGATCTTTGGGGAAATTTTAACAACAGTACCATCTCTATTGTAGCAAGATAACTGTATTGGGGTTGGATTATAACAAAGAACACTTTTGATGGTGACAAAAATAAAATGTTTATTTATGAATGATTAAGTGAAAAAGACTATGTTTGATTTGTGTGCCAACAAAATCCAGATATAGGATATTTAACAAAATATGCACAAACCTGATAATGTATTGCAATTTAAATGAAATGTGAACTGATATGCAAGAAAAAACCTTAAATATTAAAAGATACAATGATTAATGATTTAAAGTGATTTCACACAAACAATGGAAAAAATTATTCACGTAAACATTGACAATTTCCACACAAATAGTAATAAATGATATAGTTCACTCAAATAGTGATGTATGATATGTTTCACTCAACTAATGATAGATGACGAGTTTTCACCCAAATAGTGAAATATGATGAGTTTTCACTCAAATAGTGAAATATGATGAGGTTTCACTCAAATAGTGAAATAGTGAAATATGATGAGTTTTTACTCAAACAGTGAAATAGTGAAATATGATGAGTTTCCACTCAAATAGTGAAATATAATGAGTTTCCACTCAAATAGTGAAATATGACAAGTTTTCACTCAGATAGTAAAATATGAGTTTTCACTCAAATAGTGAAATAGTAAAATATGAGTTTCCACTCAAATAGTGAAATATGATGAGTTTCCACTCAAATAGTGAAATATGATGAGTTTTCACTTTCTACTCAAATAGTGAAACATGATGAGTTCACTCAGGTAGTGAAATATGATGAGTTTTCACTCAAATAGCAAATAGTGAAATATGATGAGTTTTCACTCAGATAGTGAAATATGATGAGTTTCCACTCAAATAGTGAAATATGATGAGTTTTCACTCAAATAGTGAAGTAGTGAAATATGATGAGTTTCCACTCAAATAGTGAAATATGACGAGTTTTCACTCAAATAGTGAAATATGATGAGTTTTAACACAAATTGTGAAATATGATGAGTTTTCACTCAGATAGTGAAATATAATATGAAACATTGGGACATATATTTTGTGGAGTCAAACACAAATCCGAAAGGTCTTCTCAGCCCCAACTCTTTGTCGAATGGTTGAGGAGCCAACGCGAACGGTCTGCCCCTCCTGGTCTGCCTAAAGATCCATAAAATCTATTGTTCTCAGAATCCCTGTTGGTCCTCAAGCCTTGGTTCTTCACCATGTGATGATCTTTATCTTCTTCCGGACCAGAGTCACCCCCGACAGCAGCACACTGGGTATAACATAACCCAAACTAGCACATGGCTAAACAACACCTACAATACAGTGCATATACAGAGATACAGCATAACTATCACTCTGTCCCTTTTCACTCCTTCAGCACTACACTCAGCATTCACCAGCCACCATTCACCAGTCATTCAGTCAATCACCAATCAGTCAGCTGAAAATATAATATCCGAATCTGCGCACTACAAATGACACGGTCATGTACAACATGTAATGACGTTATGTACTGTAAACATGAGTTGATTATTTTATACAAATTATATTATTGGGATTACTATACAAGGTGATAATCAGGTTCAGAAGTGAACCTGTGTCCGACATGAATCTTATAATACATAATGTAACACCTCTTCCATAATAAATACAACATTATTGTGAATATGATGGTTCTGTTAAATCACATACAGGTAAATGTGTAAGATAAATGTGATAGTATAACAATTATATCCTATAATACAAATTGGAAAATAATATTTAATTCACATACCTCTACAGCTGGAGATCGCACATCATAAAGTGGACTGCTCACTGACAAGACTCTTTGTAATGTGATGTTTAGCTCTACGATGAGGTAATTTATACACAGGCCATATAGACATACACTGCCTGTGTGCTCAAGGTATATCGGTTTTCCCATCATAAGCACTTTGCTCGTGCAGCATGGGATGAACCAAACTCACCATTTCTAAATAATATACGATATACATAAACCACCCTCGGGTAACGCTGTACACAGAAACGAAACCCGAGTACATATATTTAATCCAAATAATAAATAAATGATAGATATATACAATTCCGTGACACTAATGATTGCAGATATAAACACAAATGATACATGCATTACCTTCAAAAACTGAACTATTGAGAACATCAAAGGTTGCATCTAATTCAGGTTGTATTCCAGTGGATATCAAAGTCAGAGACTTGGTGTAATTTGTTTTTTTAATGTGTGTGTTTGTGTGTGTGTGTGATGATATTGAACAATGCTAAGTCTGCCGACTTGTTTGTAATTGTATTAAATGCTTGACAGAAAATGTTATTTTCTTCTATTCAAGTTTAAATTATTTAGTCATTTTCTATAATTTTATATAAGTAGATATTTTGGATTGCATTCACTGACCCCCATGGAACCTCAAAACCCACATTTAGTCTCGCAAATCCTGCAATACTATTGGGGGGGGTAGCAGATATGCTTCTTACTTTTGAACTTGGTGGAGGAAAAAATGTTTTTCTTGTTAAACTCAGGAGGTCCATGATTTTGGACATGGAACATGCATACAAGTTGTAAAATTTTCAAAGTTATATATGTTTAAATGATCCTGTTATTTGTTTCCTTAGGTCATACCGAACTATCTTTGCCTGTGTACATGCCAGGACTTATGACTAGAGGAAAGGCACAGAGGTGGGTTGATAACATGTCTTTCTAGTTATGCCAACATTCTTTTTCAAACAGCAACTCTGTCATATCAGCCATTCACTTTGCCAACCTGCTTTCTTCTGTGTGTATGATAAAACATTATCGAATGCTTGTATAAAGATCAATCAGGAAGCCCTGCAGAAGTGGTCTTATTTGAGAGGGAGTCTTTTTATACAGGTAATTTTCTATTAGGCTGTGTTTAAATGGGACCTATGTTACTTAGCTTCTATGCACAGGTGGTCTTTGTAAATAAGTGGTCACTGTAGCAGGCTTGACTATATTTTCACCAGTCATTTACTGTCACCTTGGGAACAACAGTGGCGCAGTCCTAAAGTGCCAGAATTACAACCCAAGGTTGCAGGTTTTAATCCTATCTAGGCCTGTCCAGGTCAGCTTTTATAGTGTGTTTATGGACAAGATACATTATTTCCATTGTTGTGGCACCAAAAAGTTTTTCATATGCTGCTCCTCTGTTAAACACCAATCAACCATCACACTTGTATCAGCAGGTAGTGAGATACGGTATTAATGTTTTTGAGCTCAGTTTCCTTGTTTAGAATATTTGTTACACATTCTAAACAAATCATACAACAAAGCATATATACTCATTTATAAATGAGTCCAACAGCAAACTGCAGAGACCCAAGTCTGCAGTCACGTAATGCACTGGTAAATCTAGGTCCGTGCAATTTATTAGGGGTAATCAGTATAAAAAGCAACATATACCATGGTCGGCAGGCGCATTATACTTTGGCATATCAGGATCTTTGTTGTTTGCAGCTTGACTCAACTTATAAGCAAGTACAGTAGATTCCAGTTAATTGGTCCATCTTTTTTAATTGGGGCAGCCGTTTATTTGGGACAAATCTTAAAGGACGAAATACATGTATACATTTTCAGCTTCTTCACATAATTGGGGCAGCTGCTTAATTGGACAAAAGTGTTCTAGTCCTGATGTATCCCAATTAACAGAATCCACAGTTTATATGGTACATAATTGGGGCAGCTGCTTAATTGGACAAAAGTGTTCTAGTCCTGATGTATCCCAATTAACAGAATCCATAGTTTATATGGTACATAATTGGGGCAGCTGCTTAATTGGACAAAAGTGTTCTAGTCCTGATGTATCCCAGTTAACAGAATCCACAGTTTATATGGTACATAATTGGGGCAGCTGCTTAATTGGACAAAAGTGTTCTAGTCCTGATGTATCCCAATTAATAGAATCCAGTTTATATGGTAATAATTGGGGCAGCTGCTTAATTGGACAAAAGTGTTCTAGTCCTGATGTATCCCAGTTATCAGAATCCACAGTTTATATTGTACATAATTGGGGCAGCTGCTTAATTGACAAAAGTGTTCTAGTCCTGATGTATCCCAATTAACAGAATCCACAGTTTATATGGTACATAATTGCAGTACTATTCATTGACATGACTTGGGGTATTTTTCAGTCCTTGTTAAATAAAGTTTAATTTGGTATCTCAAGTTTTCTAAATTTGGCCAGTGATCTTGATATTTACCAGAATCACAAATTTGGAGTTGGTGTGCAATTTAAACAGCTGAAAGTTGTTCCCATCTTTCAAGAGTGTGCTTCATTTTCATTTACTGTGGTTTCTTTTTTCTTTTGTAGATCTTTTATTTTCTTGGTTTTGTAAAAAAATGAAATTTTGTGGGTTCTTAAATTAATGGATTTGCCTCTGTCAGGAGTTTGCATCTTGATAATTGTTTAATTTTGTTGATTAAAACCAAAATAAAGAATACAGAAGAACAAAAGTATGCTGACAACAAAGGTTGGTCACATGAATGGTTAAAACAATACTATCACCACCATGAGCAGACACCCTCAAGATCTGTCCCTGACACAATGATTTTTTCAAAGTGCTCAATATCAAACAGAGCTGACACGGCTATAAAGCCAGAGCCAAGAAGTTATTGCAGTACATCTGTATATAATCTTTTAATTAAACCATTGTCCATAGAGTTGTGCTAGCAGTATGTCCAACAGTCATGGTGTTAAGAGTGATATCATTCATGTTAGACCACTAATGAGAAATTGTCTGAGAGATCAGACCTAATTATCTATGACATTGATAAAGCTGGACTTGTGTAATTCTGTGGTTGGGTGAATATTGATGTGGCAGATGTTTGCTTGTTTCAAGAGACTTTATTGGCATGATGTTTATTTTGTGGTTTTGTCTGAAAATCATTGACAAGAGCATCGGTACTGGGATGTATATATGCAAGGTATTTAACTAGTACTTGTGCTTAAAGCATATTTGTTAGTATTTTATAGTTTTGTAGGTTTGGATTAAAACTGGATAGAATGAGATTTGCTTGTAGTAGGATTTACATGTTAACAGGAAGTTTCCTACCTCTAATTGGAAATATAACTGTTTGCAGTTCTCAGTGCTTTGTTCATTCAGAGGAGTCAAAACCGGGGACAAATCCTAAAGAGCAGAGAGTTGTAGAGGTTTAAGTACATGCAATTTTTTTTCATAGAAGTATTTTCAGCAGCAGTTTCAATTAAAAGAAGGATGAATATAATATTTAATCTAATTTCTAAGGATTCGATGAGTAAGAAAGGGAGGTGGGTATGCATCACTTGTTACTAAGTTTTCATTTGGTTTTAAATTCATCGTTCATTGCAGCCATGGAATCCATGGAAATTGCTTCCCCACTCACAAAGATGAAACCATAGTACCATAATCATATGTAACACGTAGTCATAGTATGTAGATTTTTACTCGGATTGGAATGTAAAGATCTACACTTGATAGCAGTCGAGGATAAACATGTGTTTGTGATTAAAACTCCAGGAGTACATTAAAACTTTTTATTGGACACAAATGATTCTTAAATGTTTTCTTTGTCAGATAAAGTGATTGTGGGGGAAAAAGAATGTCAGATGAAAGTAATTAACAATTGTAATGTTCTCTTCCAGATCTGTGTCACTCTATGAACATATCTGCACCTATGTCTGTGGTTTCATTGGTAGTTTTCCAGCCAAACATTTTGGACGTTTGGTAATGTATAGTATTATTGATAATATGTAGCTTAGTAGATTCTTTCATGTTGGTTTAGGCACCAAAACTTAAATTTCCATGACTCATTAGAAATTTCAACATTAATTAAAGAGTTGCATCATTATAAATCCCTGTTAGCGATAATCATGAAATAATGCTGGTATGGTATCTTAGTAAAACTTTTTGTGTAATTAACAATTATTTAGCTGATCTAGCTTATCTCTGTGCCATTTTACCCTTGGTTGCAGTATATTGAGATTCTTTAGACTTTTTTCCAATGCAAGTTCTAGATGTACAGTATTCTATCAGGTTGTTTTGGATTGACTGGTTTCTTAGTTAAGTTTATGCACCTTGATTTCTTGATAACTCATCTGTGCAAGAATCCATTTAAATATGCCTCAATCTTTCCAGGAGGAAGTGTTGCTGGAGAATGTCATCTCTAGAAATCCCTACTGCTCTCTTCTGGCCACAGATGCCTGGTGCTTTCTTTCCAGGTACATCTAACATCTTGGACATTTTCTTATCCCGTCTGTATGTAAAATGGAAATATCACTATTGCTATATCCATTTGCCTGTCCGTAAAGGTTTTCTTTTCTAGATCTTTCAAGTTATTTCAACTAAACTTGCCATAAATTTCCACCAGTTATGCAGAGGTACCTTTTGTTACTTGGAAGCTCCAAATGCAGTATTTGTTATGTTACCATGGAAACAATGCATAACATAAGTAGTATATAAATGAGAGGACTGAATTATAGGATACTAATATATACAGTATAAAAATTGAGTGCTGGACCATAGGGTACTTATATAAGTAGTATGAATCTCCAGGGTAGTTGCCCATAGAATACTTGTATAAGTAGTATGACTTACAAGGGTAGTAGTCCATAGCAGACCTGTCAACCCTTACGATTTTGCCGTAAGTCTTATGAAAATGACCCTTAAAATACAGACTTATGGAATAAAGGGAAAACCTATGGAAATATGATTTTTTACAAATGGCTTCCTGCTACCAATACTTGTTAAAGACAAAAGGAAAAAATAAGCCTCTTAAAAAGCTTTAATAATTAGCACAGAAGAATAAAAAGGAATATTCTAGGTTGTTTTGGATAAAAGCAGGAAGGGAAACAATTATTTTTATAATCATGTGTCAATTTGATTATGTCATGGTGGGAGATACGATTGCCATCATGTGAAATGAAGAAATAAATTCCAAGAATTATGTCAAGTGAGAGAGTATCAAGCCGTTTAGATGCATATGGTTTGGAACTGAAGTTTGTACAACTGTACTAGAGATAAATAAGATGTACGTGTATTTTACAAACTTTTCAGATGAATATGATGTTGCCGTTGATGCATCAGTTTGGAATACTGAACTTTTTAAATACATGTTTACCAACTTGACAATAGTAGTACATGATATTTTTTTACACCTTACTGAAAACTGGTCAAACTTATGGAAAAAATCAGCTGCCTTACTGAGACCATCTTGTTAGGGTTGGCAGGTCCGCCATAGGGTACTTGTATAAGTAGTATAACCCTCAAGGGTGGTAGACCATATGGTACTTTTAAACTAATATAATTCTTAGGAGTACTAGACCATAGGGTACTTGTATAAGCAGATTAACTCTTAGGAGTACTAGACCATAGGGTACTTGTATAATTAGTATAACTTTTAGGAGTACTAGACCATAGGGTACTTGTATAAGTAGATTAACTTTTAGGAGTACTAAACCATAGGGTACTTGTATAACTCTTAGGAGTACTAGACCATAGGGTACCTGTATAATTAGTATAACTTTTAGGAGTACTAGACCATAGGGTACTTGTATAATTAGTATAACTTTTAGGAGTACTAGACCATAGGGTACCTGTATAACTGGTATAACTCTTAGGAGTACTAGACCATAGGGTACCTGTATAATTAATATAACTTTTAGGAGTACTAGACCATAGGGTACTTGCATAACTCTCAGGGGTAGTAGACCATAGGGTACTACTGTAAGTAGTATAAAACCTGATATTGCTGGATTAGAGAGTACTTTCAGTACGATTCTTTTTATAAGCGATGTATTTGGGAGATATGTTCTCGCTTGATGACTCTTTTCTTCCATGTCACACACATGGCATTAGAATATAGTGCATAAACTTTGCTCATTTTACATAGGTCTTTGTCAAGTTTAAGGTAATGACACAACTTACTGATGGTGACACAGGTGTTGATGTGAGTTGGTTTTGAGATGGCTAAACTAGAAAATGTATAGGTAGCCACATTTTTACGTTCCTTTATACTGTAAATACTTGCTAATAAGTGAAGTCCAAACTCCAACTGCAAAAACCCAGGTCTGCTGTTGCATAACACACTTGCAGATCTAGGTTTATGCAGTTAGAATTTGTAAATGAGTATATATATATATATATATGTTACCCAAAATAATTCTATTTAATATCATATATAAAATTACTCTTTTTGCTTACATGGTAATGAAGTTGTAATTCTTCAATTTATATACTTTTCAGATATGGTACTGCTGACCTGTGTTACAACCATGTTGGTTTCCTGCTAACATTATGTACAGAAGTTCAGTCATTCCACTGTCCGGAATTTCACAATGTACTGAGACTGATAAGACGTCTCATCAAGTTTCTAGCAGCAGAACATCAGGTTAGCAGCAGAACATCAGGTTAGAGTAGAGTTACAATGTAGACTTTGTATTCTCACCCATGTGACAGAGAAATCTACCTGTTTTGCTAACGGGGCCCTGAGTGACCCAAGTGGTCTAAAGCACTCTCCGTTACGGATCACTGCCATCTCACCTCTGTCTGTGTGGGTTCGAGCCTAGGATTCGGCGAATGTGGATATGTGAGAAAGCTTGCCAGTAGCTTCTCGTGGGTCGGTGGTTCTTTCCGGGGATTTCCCGGTTTCTTCCTCCACCATTAATACTGGCTGCCATGTATAGCCTATCGTGTGCTGAAAAATGGCGTTAAGCCCCACAACAACAACAACAACAACTGTTTTGCTAACCTTACTTTTCCTATCTCAGTCTAGTTATCTCAAACCTGTCATCTCAGTCATCTCAAACCTGTCATCTCAGTCATGGTGTCCATATGCTAGGAACTATTTTTAAAAAGAAACCCTTGATTTCTTCTGCTATGCATGATGGAGCTGTTTTAAAATCCAACAACAACAACAACAACAAAAAACAACAACAGATATATAACAAAAAAATTCACTCATAAAGCAACTTAAGGTCTCTCCAATATTGATAACAATACAAAACATTTTGACACACACACACATACACAGAGATACAGACAATATACATCACTGGCCACACAAAATCAAACTCGAGTGCTACTGCAAAGCCAGCAGAAACCAGAATTGTGTTATGTCAAACCGGTTTCTTCTAGCTTTGTTGAACATCCACAGTCCACCCCAGCTAAATCAAATATAATAATGCAATTGCAAATGAAAACTCCTGCACTTACCAACCAGAGTGGTTCATTCATCAGTCCACATGCTATTTCACAAGAAATTTTCATGTAGCATATCATTGCATTAGTGATAGCAACACTTGCCATACTTCTAGGATAGAAAATATAAATTTCCAAGAAAATCTTGGAAATTACCTGATGTCACTGCACACTTTGTTAGAAGTGTACCCTGTAGGCCTATTGTACTGCACAGTATTGTACTGTTGCCCACCATTGAATGATTTCCAAATTAGAACTTATGAAAGTTAAAATTGAACATAAGATATTAATTATTGTTATTTTCTTATGACATCCATCAATTAAATGTGATAATACAGTATTAATATCTAATGTTTTAGTTTTTATTTTCTCATGCATAGAACTTGTGTACTTAGTGTCAATAGGTTACCCCATTGCCTTCATTAACATATTCGTCTTCATGCATGTTTACAAAATAAAAGCATGTGGCTCAAGATGCTCATTGCACAATACTTGCAACACGTAACAATTAGAACTTTTTTCTTGATTTTTGGTTTTTTTTTTCTAACAGCAGCATATATGGCTAGATTCTGTTAAGAAAATTATTCATATTTTCATAGAAGAGTGCAAAATGTTATAACTTTTATGTAGAATGAGAGGCAATAATAGTACCTAATGAATACTGTGTTTTGAATCTGCTAATTATATTGCAAAAGTGCAGGGTTATTTTAATTTAATTGGAAAAAGAAGGGTCAGAAAAATAATCTATGACGGTCTTTATACCAAGACAAGGAAATCCCAGTTGCGGGGTTACATTTTTTGTCTCCCCACAAGGCTGTGATAGGACATGATGCTACATGTCTGCAGCATGATGCCCCAGTGCGTAACATCACTATTATCTGCCACATTGCAGACTTCGTAGTGATATGACTGGAAGTTGTTAAAGATATGTTAAACCCAAATCACACACATACACACACACACAGTAGACCAGTGACTGAAGTTTAAAAAATCCTCAAATCAGATTTTGCATATTAATACACTACTGACCAAAGTAAAGAAATCCTCAAATCAAATTTTGCATACCAGCAGGTAAAGAAGATCCTCAAATCAATCCTCAGATCAAATTTTGCAAACCAGTAGAGGGATCAAAAATTAAGAAAATCCTGAATTACTTTTGTTTTTTCACTTTGTGCTTTAGCTGGATTGTAATGGTTGGTAAGTTTTCAGAATTAGGGACCAAATGTTACTGAAACTTTGCAACATGCATTAGAAATAAAACTTGGTAAGTTTTGAGAATTATGGACCATATGTTATAAAAATATTACTTCATTCGTGCATTAGAAGCTTAACATTTTCAGACCGAGCTGTATAAGAAATTCCCTCCAGGAGAGCACCTCTCCCTTTGGTCAGATATTCATCTAGGAAACTTCTCCCAATCCCTCACCAGACAGATAGTGGAGGACTCGATGAATCAAAGCTTGAACGATCTCCACAACTTTGTCAACATGTCAGAGAAGAAAGTAGAGGATATTTATGGATTGGTACGTAACTTTCTCAAGTGATAAATAACCAGAATTATCTTTCAGTGATCATGGGGAAAACATTTTCTAAGTGTTCTAAATCCTTTGGCATAACTGAAAAATACACATGACTTGTATGTACTATTTCATTCACATTTTACACATTGGTCAGTGTGATTTCCAGTTCATTTGCCAGTGTTCTGGGGAAACTACATTTCATAGTTTTACATGAATACAAGTAAAACTGAACAATGGACTTTCTGGGAGACTATACCAACACACAATGCCATATTGGTAGTCCATTCATCTGTTATCTACACTTTCATTTCTGGAGCAAAACTCCATTTGGTTCAATATAATCCTATGACAACTTTATATATATATATATATACACACACACACACACACACACACACACACACATATATATAATGGCTGCCCATCCATCCCCATCATAGTCACTTTCATTTCAAAGGCACAGATCAACAACTGTTGAAGACATCCAATAGAAACCATATTTTAACTTGACTACTGTGTTATTTTGGTACATACATGGCATAATTTTTAAATATGTAACACTTATAATAACACAGCATAATAATGTTTTGTAAGGTGAAGGTGTAATAACCAAGGTATGTCCTAATGTATTTCAATGTCATTGTGCTACATTGATTCATCCTAACAAGAATCAGTAAGTTCCATCATGTAATAAATAGAAAGATCTGTATACGTTGCAGATTCATGAGAATGTGTGCTTATGTAAGATTTTCTATATACCTGACAGATTCATGAGAAATGAGTGCTTATGTAAGATTTTCTATATACCAGACAGATTCATGAGAACGTGTGCTAATGTAAGATTTTCTATATACCAGACAGATTCATGAGAAGTGTGTGCGTATGTAAGATTTTCTATATACCAGACAGATTCATGAGAAATGAGTGCTTATGTAAGATTTTCTATATACCAGACAGATTCATGAGAATGTGTGCTTATGTAAGATTTTCTATATACCAGACAGATTCATGACAAATGAGTGCTTATGAAAGATTTTCTATATACCAGACAGATTCATGAGAATATGTGCTAATGTAAGATTTTCCATATACCAGACAGATTCATGAGAAATGAGTGCTTATGTAAAATTTTCTATATACCAGACAGATTCATGAGAAATGAGTGATTATGTAAGATTTTCTATATACCAGACAGATTCATGAGAAATGTGTGCTAATGTAAGATTTTCTATATACCAGACAGATTCATGAGAATGTGTGCTAATGTAAGATTTTCTATATACCAGACAGATTCATGAGAATGTGTGCTAATGTAAGATTTTCCATCTACCAGACAGATTCATGAGAATGTGTGCTAATGTAAGATTTTCTATATGCCAGACAGATTCATGAGAAATGAGTGATTATGTAAGATTTTCTATATACCAGACAGATTCATGAGAATGTGTGCTAATGTAAGATTTTCCATATACCAGACAGATTCATGAGAATGTGTGCTAATGTAAGATTTTCTATATGCCAGACAGATTCATGGGAAATGTGTGCTAAGGTAAGCTTTTCTATATACCAGACAGATTCATGAGAATGTGTGCTAATGTAAGATTTTCTATATACCAGACCGATTCATGAGAATGTGTGCTAATGTACGATTTTCTATATACCGGACAGATTCATGAGAAATGTGTGCTAATGTAAGATTTTCTATATACCAGACAGATTCATGAGAATGTGTGCTAATGTAAGCTTTTCTGTATACCAGACAGATTCATGAGAATGTGTGCTAATGTAAGATTTTCTATATACCAGACAGATTCATGAGAAATGAGTGCTAATGTAAGATTTTCTATATACCAGACAGATTCATGAGAAATGTGTGCTAATGTAAGATTTTCTATATACCAGACAGATTCATGAGAATGTGTGCAAATGTAAGATTTTCTATATGCCAGACAGATTCATGAGAAATGTGTGCTAATGTAAGCTTTTCTATATACCTGACAGATTCATGAGAAATGAGTGCTTATGTAAAATTTTCTACATACCAGACAGATTCATGAGAATGAGTGCTAATGTAAGATTTTCTATATACCAGACAGATTCATGAGAATGTGTGCTAATGTAAGATTTTCTATATACCAGACAGATTCATGAGAATGTGTGCTACTGTAAGATTTTCTATATACCAGACAGATTCATGAGAAATGAGTGCTTATGTAAGATTTTCTTTATATTAGACAGTCATGAGAATGTGTGCTAATGTAAGATTTTCTATATACCTGACAGATTCATGAGAAATGAGTGATTATGTAAGATTTTCTATATACCAGACAGATTCATGAGAATGTGTGCTGATGTAAGATTTTCTATATACCAGACAAATTCATGAGAAATGTGTGCTAATGTAAACTTTTCTATATACCTGACAGATTCATGAGAAATGATTATATAAGATTTTCTATATACCAGACAGATTCATGAGAATGTGTGCTAATGTAAGATTTCCTATATACCAGACAGATTCATGAGAATGTGTGCTAATGTAAGATTTTCTATATACCAGACAGATTCGTGAGAAATGAGTGCTAATGTAGGATTTTCTATATACCAGACAGATTCATGAGAATGTGTGCTAATGTAAGATTTTCTATATGCCAGACAGATTCATGGGAAATGTGTGCTAAGGTAAGCTTTTCTAGATACCTGACAGATTCATGAGAAATGAGTGATTATGTAAGATTTTCTATATACCAGACCGATTCATGAGAATTTGTGCTAATGTAAGATTTTCTATATACCAGACAGATTCATGAGAAATGTGTGCTAATGTAAGATTTTCTATATACCAGACAGATTCATGAGAATGTGTGCTAATGTAAGCTTTTCTATATACCTGACAGATTCATGAGAAATGAGTGCTTATGTAAATTTTCTATATGCCAGACAGATTCATGAGAAATGAGTGCTAATGTAAGATTTTCTATATACCAGACAGTCATGAGAAATGAGTGTTTTTATAAGATTTTCTATATACCAGACAGATTCATGAGAATGTGTGCTAATGTAAGATTTTCTATATACCAGACAGATTCATGAGAAATGAGTGCTTATGTAAGATTTTCTTTATATTAGACAGTCATGAGAATGTGTGCTAATGTAAGATTTTCTATATACCAGACAGATTCATGAGAATGTGTGCTAATGTAAGATTTTCTATATACCAGACAGATTCATGAGAATGTGTGCTAATGTAAGATTTTCTATATACCAGACAGATTCATGAGAAATGAGTGCTTATGTAAGATTTTCTTTATATTAGACAGTCATGAGAATGTGTGCTAATGTAAGATTTTCTATATACCAGACAGATTCATGAGAATGTGTGCTAATGTAAGATTTTCTATATACCAGACAGATTCATGAGAATGTGTGCTAATGGAAGATTTTCTATATACCAGACAGATTCATGAGAAATGAGTGCTTATGTAAGAGTTTCTATATACCAGACAGATTCATGAGAATGTGTGCTAATGTAAGGTTTTCTATATACCAGACAGATTCATGGGAATATGTGCTAATGTAAGATTTTCTATATGCCAGACAGATTTATGAGAATGAGTGCTAATGTAAGATTTTCTATATACCAGACAGATTCATGAGAATGTGTGCTAATGTAAGCTTTTCTATATACCTGACAGATTCATGAGAAATGAGTGATTATGTAAGATTTTCTATATACCAGACAGATTCATGAGAATGTGTGCTAATGTAAGATTTTCTATATACCAGACAGATTCATGAGAAATGAGTGCTAATGTAAGATTTTCTATATACCAGACAGATTCATGAGAATGTGTGCTAATGTAAGATTTTCTATATACCAGACAGATTCATGAGAATGTGTGCTAATGTAAGATTTTCCATCTACCAGACAGATTCATGAGAATGTGTGCTAATGTAAGATTTTCTATATGCCAGACAGATTCATGAGAAATGAGTGATTATGTAAGATTTTCTATATACCAGACAGATTCATGAGAATGTGTGCTAATGTAAGATTTTCCATATACCAGACAGATTCATGAGAATGTGTGCTAATGTAAGATTTTCTATATGCCAGACAGATTCATGGGAAATGTGTGCTAAGGTAAGCTTTTCTAGATACCTGACAGATTCATGAGAAATGAGTGATTATGTAAGATTTTCTATATACCAGACCGATTCATGAGAATTTGTGCTAATGTAAGATTTTCTATATACCAGACAGATTCATGAGAA